>JAJONR010032268.1:0-57008 GCA_029582245.1 Solanum etuberosum
TTGTTGTTTACAATAATTACAGAACTTCTTGCTACAATTGCTAGCAATATGACCATATTCCTTGCAACTGTAGCATTGAGTTCTACTCATATCCCTGCCCTTTCCTTTACCTTGAGCAGCAAATGCAACAGTGACATCATTTTCTATCTTGAAAGCATTTTGTGTGACAAGACGTTGCTCTTCACGAAGTAATTCCCTAAAGCAAACATTCAAAGAGGGAGACAGGTCACGATTCATCAAGTTAGAGCGAACACTCTCAAAGTCGGAGCGTAATTTCATCAAAAATTGGTCTCGCTTGCTTTGCTCATGAACTGCCTGAATCACTGATAGAGATTCAGTAGGTATTTTGGCATAGACAATATCTGTAAATTCAGCTCATAAGTTCTGAAATCCAGAAAAATAATCCTGAATAGAAAGACCTCCTTGAGAGTAATTAGCAATTTCATACTCTAACTGAAAGCGTCTACCTTGGTTGTAAACCTTTTGTAAGTAATCCCACATGGCCTTAGCTGTCTTGTACGGCCTGAGATTAAGGACAATAAGAGGGTCAATTGACCCTAGAATCCATGTCATCACCCGAGCATCTTTAATCTTCCATTCACCTAGCTTTGTTGCATCAGTAGGAGCAGGATCGCTTCCATCTATATGGCCCCATAGTTCTTTGCCGGTGACAATCAACTGAAACCGAAACTCCCAAGAAGAATATTTTTTTCCAGTGAAACGAACACTGAAGGATTCAAAGTGATGTGAATTCATGCTTTTGAATAGCTATGAAAACTACAAAGACTCAAGAAAGCAACTAGAATAACCAAGAACAAAATTCCCAGGTGGTAGGACTGATTGTCGATGAACAGTCAACCAAAACCCAAGATTTTCAAAAAAAAATTTAGAAGGAACCACAGATGACTCTATGAAACAAGACAGCCAAGAGAAGGCTCTAATACCATATCAATTTTCTGTTGAATGCCTCTCAAAGTGAGAGAGTCTTTCCATTATATAGAGAAAATAAAGATTACACATCCCTAAAGATCCGCCATTCCTATCCCTAAAGATCAGCTATTCTATCTCTACAAATCTGCTATTGAATCCCTCTAAATCTGTCTTGCTATTCCTCCAAATCAGCTATTCTATCACAATATTTATTCCTTTGATTCTACAACAAATGTATATGATCATGCTAATTTATATCACTATATAATTACATTAATATATACAATCATTTAGTTGTCCATCATGCTAACATAAATAACCTACAAAGAATGCCAACAGAGAAGACTTGCAATATCCTCGAATATGATCTTTTTCCCTCTAAGTCTTGCCTTACTAATTGCCTCTGCTAGCAATTAAGGGTCTTCTATTCTAAAGTGAGCTTCTATCAATAAAGAGATTATTAACAAACTTATTCGTATTTAATATATCTTGCACAAAACTTTTAATCTTTCTCTCTTCACCTACGAGACTAAGCTCCCCAACTTGCAGGACTGGTAAGAACTTAAGTCTAACTGGCCAAGTATTTCTACTTCGGATCTTGGCCTACTATAATAGATGCTTATAGTAATGGGTGACTTACTTACTCAGCTATTTTCTTTGTTTGCATTAAGGAGAAGAATTACATCATAGACAGATAAATTTGATTCTAAAGATTCATTTTTTCGTTAAACGAAACGATCCCGAATTCTGCTTAAGAAACATGATTTAGACGAGACAATAAACTGATACTATAACTTACTACTAAGAGAAAATGCATTAATATACAACTAATTAAAGTAACAGAAAGCAATTACTTCCAGCACCATGAAAAGGTTAGATTTCTCCTTCATTAAATCAGAGAAACTAGTACTAAAAAATTTGCAGTAGAAGAAATAAACACACAACGATTAAAAACCCTATAAGTTAGAATATATCATGATGCTAAATTAAGAAGGGAAATCCATTTTACCAGATAGACAACGAAGGGATCTTAACCGTCCATCCCGTTTGCCGGTAGCAATTGAGCTACTGGGAATGGTCGAGCGCTGAAGAGCACGACCGGAATGAACCGTAGGAAGTGAGAGAAAAACATCGGTCGTACGTAACTGAGCTGCCGAGGTTCTAGTGCTCCTGATAACGGACGGGAGTTGACATTGAAGCGAAATTCCGAGCGACATCCTCACTTCCCTGTGAAGTCTTCTTTCACACGAATCAACGCTAATATCTATCCCTACTCCATTTACCAGTTAAGCGCTCCTAACCGTAGATTTACTTCACAAAGACCCACCCAAAATAATAGTAAATAAATAAATAAATTATCAATTTACTATAGTAGAAGAAGGCGATAACTTAACTTATCATTTGTAATTTGTAATTTTGACGTATTAAATTAAAAATATATACTATAAAATATATCAAAATACTCTTTCTTACTCCCAAGACATCATTATAAATTTGTAGTGTTGTTGTTTAAAGGTCTATTTGTGACAGAAGGCAATTGTTATATGGAAAATCAAACAAAACTGTTGGCTTCTCCTCTGTGGCCTTTTAACAAAATATTGTTAAGAATTTCATAGTACACTAAATTTTATGTAGGTCTAAAGAAACAATCAATGTAAACAGGAAGTGGATATAAATGATATAACAAAACTTTCCATAAAGATCGAATTAGGTATCAACGAGCAATCCAATCTTTCACTACCAAACACAAGTTTCATGTTGGAGCAGGTGATCATAAAGGAAATTATGATCAAAGAGTTTTTTTAATCGTTCAAAATAAATGCCTAAATTAACTTGCTGCCGCTATAACTCCGTAAGAAAGACAGGAATTTAGCTCTATACCTAGATAACCTTAACGAGAGAAGCTGTAAAACCTATACATATCGACTGGAAAAAAGGCACTAGCAAAATTTGATTGATAAGAGATCACAAGGCCATCGACCCGAATAGTGTTTTTTCTGTTTCCTTAGACATGTACACCATTCCCATTGCGATAAATCCCATCTAAAGATCCATTGGCAAGAGTCGTTCCATTTCCATTTCGATGCAATTTTTAACCAGATGTTGTACCATTGCTAAGTCCATGAGTCGGTGTTCCACCCTTCTTCAAAAGAGAATCAAGCTGCCCACATGCTGCTGCTATAAGCCCTGTTCAGAGAAATAGGAATAAGATCATAACGAGGAGCATTCTACTCATAACATTAGGAGCTGGACTTCACGGTTAGAAAGACCTTCATTCACTTAATTCCTTCAAAGTACCAATCTTTAGTTTTATGTCTACAAATCAAATAATCTAAGATGTATACATTTGACTTTTCTGGATCAACTAGAAGCGAGCCACATATAATGTGAAATGCAAGTCCACATTTTAAAATGATACTTCCAAAGTTCCAAAGTAAGCATATGAGGTATTCAAGCTGGCAATGAGCAGAAGGATAAAGTAGGGAGGAATACCTAAGAACACGGCAGACGGTTTTCCTGGCCTTGATTTAAATTCAGGATGAAATTGAACGCCAATAAAGTACGGATGATTAGGCAGCTCAACAATCTATAGAAGAAATAGAAAATTAAATCAATAACACTACCAGTATCTATCATGAATTCATAATGCAATTATATAAAGGTTCACCTCCATGCGGCGACCAGTTTCATCTTTGCCAGTGAAAGAAAGGCCAGCATCTTCAAATTGCTGCACCATATCAGGATTCACCTACACAGCACAAAATAAGTTTTTAGCATACGTCCCTTACTAAAGATATCACATCTTATAGTCCACATAAAGTTAAACCAGTCCACCTAGATGTGCAATAGTTACACCACAGTTCCAAATTTACAGAAGAAAAAAAAAGCGGTGTACCTCATATCTATGACGGTGCCTCTCATCAACAAAGCTCCGGTTGCCAAATCTGAGAAGAGATATAGTTTAGCCACTTGGTAATATCAATAGGAGAAGCCCTCCAGAATGGCTTCAAATCAAGATATAGCCAATGCAGTGCGGTTGGAGGAAAGGAAATACTTACAGTTTTGTAGATTTAGAATCTTTGACTTGAAAATAAGTTCTTCTTGATCCAAGACGCATGGTACCACCCATATGCGTTTTTGAACCCTGTGAATATGGTCTACAGATTAATATGGCCAGTACTAAAATGAGACCTAAAATACATGAAAATTATGAGGGAAATTCATGATTAAGGGGAAGTGTCAGAACTTAACCTCCGGCATAAAAATTACACAAGGATTTGGAGTGTTGGAATCAAACTCTGTACTGTTCGCATCTTGCAACCCAAGAATGGATCTAGCATACTCGATAACAGCAATTTGCATGCCTAGACATATGCCCAGGTAAGGAATCCTGTTTTCACGTGCATATTTGGCAGCAAGTATTTTACCCTCCACTCCTCTATCACCAAATCCTCCGGGAACTAATACAGCATCCGCCCCCTATTAACAGATGACTCCGTCAGACGTCACAAGAGTATATAAGATTAAGTAGGGGTACTAAAGAGTAAGCTCAGCTATCATATAACGTTGAGGAATCAGACTATCCGAACCTTCAGCAAATTCCACGAATTTCTATAATTCTCAGGATTCTGCAATTGGAAATTAAAAGTCAGCTTTTTTCATACAAGATATAAAGCAACAACTCGAAGACGGACAAAAAATACCTCTTTGGCAGTTTCATCTTCAAGGTCACTGGCTGGAACCCAATCTACAAAGAGTTTCCTGCGGCAAGCTACAGAGGAATGCAAAAGAGCCTGAAAGGACAAACAATAAATCAAACAGATGGTTATCAACTCTAGGAGAGAAACTATATGAATTTAAAATAAGTCAGACTACAGCAATCGCCTAGAAGAAGTAACGAGATCAAAATGAGAAGGGCATTAGAGCAGAGGAAAGTATTTGTTTATTCTATGCTGGAAAGTGTTTGAGGGGCTAACCATATAAACCCAACAACAATCACATGAGTAGATAAGAGCAAGTAAAAAGTGTCAGTTGATCTAGATTTGACTTGAGAGAAGTCTAGATGAGATATTCACCTTCAGTACTGAGAGATACGAATCTGAAAGTCCTGTGTACTTTCCCACCATGGCAACTCTAACCTGTATGGATGGTAAATTATGAAAGGTTTTAGGAAATATGAGAGATAAACTCCAAAAGGAAAAGAGGATTAACATATATCCTATGACATACTGGCTCATGTAGTCTGTCACAAAGTTCAGTCCGAGATGTCCATTCTCCAAAGACAGGCTCCCGAGCAACTCTATGAATGACAAAAACCAAAATATTTTACCATACACGAAATGTCACAAAAGTGAAGATACTAAAAGCTGACGATTGAAGACTACAGGCCATCAATGTACATAACAGAAACGAAAGACATTTGAAGTGGAGCTCATCAGGCTTACCCTTTAAGGTTCAGGACTTTCAGAATTGCTTCATGGGCCTTCTGATCCTGGTCCAACGAAGAAAATATTTTTTTTTCTTAAAATTCACAGTGAAAATTTATGCAAAAACATCAAAATAAGAGTACCAACACTACTCACTCTTAAAATCAAAGGAACTCGCCAAATGTTTGAGGCATCGTAAAGACTGATGATGCTATCTACCTAGAAACCAAGATACACAGAACTTCAGCACCAGGGAATCACATATAATAGATGGCCAGATATAAGATATAGGTGTTTGGAGATATAGATTGTATAAAAGAAAGAAAACAATACCGGAACATGACAAAAACGGGAAAGTTTCTCCTTCACATTATCATCAAGTCCCTAAATAAGAAAACAAACTTCAAAAGCTGCACTTGACAAACCTAAACATATACATAAATAACATGGATAGAAAGCTGATGAAAAGACACACTTAGAGAGACAAATATATATATATATATATATATATATATATATATATAGAGAGAGAGAGAGAGAGAGAGATACCGTTGTGCTCCGGCAGGCTAAAATATTTGGAGTCAGTCCCAGGCTTCTCAAACCCCTGACGCTGTGTTGAGTTGGCTTTGTTTTCTGAATATTAAAAAAAGCTTAGGCACTCAACTAACTAGTTACTTTAACAGGAAAGATTAATGTAAATACACTTTGATTAGAAGCTACCTGCTCACCAACTACATTCAAAACGGGCACAAGGCTGACATGTATCAAGCAAAAATTTCCAGCACCTAAGAAGCAACAAATTGAAAAATGTTGATTGCATTCAAGCACTAAACTTAACAATTGCATTTCCTGGGGCACAAAATTCATTATATGGTGATGTCATAGTTTAAACTTGGACTCGCAACCTTACCTACACGATATGAGAATTGTCCTAAAGCTTCAATAAATGGCATAGACTCAATATCTCCTGCACAAGGATCAGTTACTTTGAGAAAACAGATCCATAAACAACTTATCATGCCTACTGTCAAACATCATTTGACCATACCTATAGTTCCACCCAGTTCTATGACACAAACATCAGCTGGACTATCCTCTCCATCAACTGGTATGACAGCCACACGTTCAATCCACTCTTGAATGGCATCTGTAATGTGAGGGACGACCTAAACAAGTGGGCAGATTAGTAACAGCATAACCTAAGGAAGATGAAAATGTACTCTGGAAGAGCGACAAACCTGAACAGTCTTCCCCAAATAATCTCCTTTTCTCTCCTTATCAAGAACAGACTGAAAAAGGAAATTCAAGCATTTTCTCAAGCTAAACATTTTGCATTTCTGGATTTCATTACATGAATTTGAGGAAGCATGAATCCATAAATTCTTGTAGGAAGAAATTTCCAATTTTTGACAACATACCTGGTAAATTTTTCCAGTAGTTATATTGTTGTCACGTGTCAACTTAATATCCAGAAAGCGCTCATAGTTACCAAGGTCTAGGTCCACCTACAAAACCAAAGAAAATAATTGGCATCAACACAAAAAATTCCACTTTAGCTATGGGTAACACTATTAGGGCACAGAGCCGCCATCAGAAAATTAAGTAACGCGTTTAGATTAAGTCTAGAAAGACTATACTGCAAGATATTAATAAGTTCAAAGTTTAAAGAACTTGTTCAAGCTCTGACCACTCCACCTCACCTCTACAGATGTCTAGAGAGAAGATGAAACAAAATCTTTTTCAGCACACAAAAGCACTAATGAATTGATAATATGAAAGATTACTGACTAACCTCTCCGCCATCATCCAAGACAAATACTTCTCCATGCTCAAATGGAGACATTGTTCCAGCATCGGTGTTCAAGTAAGGATCTGAACAAGGGAAATCCGATGAAAAAGGAGGACAGATACATACCATGACAATAATATAACTTGATGGAGAATCAAACAAGCCAAAAACAGCATATGCTTGTCAAAAATTATAAATAACAAACTCAAAAGAAAGGATCAGATACAATTAGGGTTGGGTAGAAAATGGTTTCTGATCAAGAAAATGCTTGAAACTTTACCAACTTAGCATCAATGCCACAAAAAGAACCTAAAGAAAAGCAATGCTCCCTAACACAAGGAAAACTTATTAACTTTCTTGGCTTCTTCTTTGCACAAAGGGTAGTTCAAGATTCCGTCCGAAAAGTTTAAAAATACAATTAGGGTTGGGGTAGTAAATGGTTTCTAATCAAGAAAATGCTTGAAACTTAACCAACTTAGCATTGATACCACAAAAAGAACATAAAGAAAAGCAATGCTCCCTACTAACACAAGGAAAACTTATTAACTTTCTTGGCTTCTCCTTTGCACAAACATAGTTCAAGATTCCGTCCGAAAAGTTTAAAAATACAATTAGGGTTGGGGTAGTAAATGGTTTCTGATCAAGAAAATACTTGAAACTTAACCAATTTAGCATCAATACCACAAAAGAACATAAAGAAAAGCAATGCTCCCTAACACAAGGAAAACTTATTAACTTTCTTGGCTTCTCCTTTGCACAAACAGTAGTTCAAGATTCCGTCCGAAAAGTTTAAAAATACAATTAAGGTTGGGGTAGTAAATGGTTTCTGATCAAGAAAATGCTTGAAACTTAACCAACTTAGAATCGATGCCACAAAAAGAAGATAAAGAAAAGCAATGCTCCCTAACACAAGGAAAACCTATTAAGTTTCTTGACTTCTCCTTTGCACAAATTGTAGTTCATGATTTCGTCCGAATTTTTTTTTCAAAAAATAACAACAATAATCTCTTCCCACAAAAATTTACACGGTGGCCAAAGTAAATTCCCATTCACATACACGAGAGAAAATCACTCTGTTACAAGAAACAGGGTATATATATATATATATATATATGTTATAAAATCAGCTGAGACTAACCTATCTTAATGGAAGTAACGCGAAGACCACAGCACTTAAGGATGAGACCGATACTGCTGGCAGTGACTCCTTTACCGAGCCCGCTAACAACTCCTCCAGTAACCAACACATACTTCATCTCTGATCCCCCTCGTCAATCTACAATAAATAATATCACTATTTATCAACTATTTTCGCCAGAACAAAATGCAGAAACTCTCGAAAAACTGTGCAGTAACTTAAAATGTAGAGAGAATATATACATAGCAATTAGCTTTACCTACTAAAGATGGATTTGAAATTACCCGCCGCACCGAACAGCAACTTGTCTGAAACTTTGCTGAGATATGCAGGAAAGATAGAGAAGAATGGCAAAGGGGAAGGAAGAATGGTAGTAGAGAATGATGGCGGAAACTGTGTTAGGTATGAAATATGAAGCGATGGCGGCTTTATGGCTTTATGTATTAAAATGTCAGGGCGAAAGAGAGGATTTCCCTAGTCCCTCTTTCAAAACTATATAATAAAAATGGAAATATATTACAATTAATATTTCTTTCTTTATTTTTACCTAGTCCTTTATTATCTAGGTATTGACTAGGCAACGTTCTTAATAAATCGTCAATTCCAATAAATTTGTGTTTGGATATTCATTTTATTTTTGAAATATTTAAGGTTCTGTGAACGAAAGTGACTTGAAAAAATTTTGAAGACAAATTTTCAAAATTTGATCCAAAATATATGATTAAACGGATATTTGAAAATAAAGTTTTAAAATTTATTATTAAACGTTAGCTTAATATAAAATGCAATATTGAAAGAAAATAATAAATTTAGTTGATTTGTTAGAAATTAGAATAGATAAATAAAATTTAAAAAAAAAATTATGAAAGAAAACGTAAGGTATAATATTTGTTAAAAAATTAGTTCAAGAATATGCTGTCTTATCCATAACTTTTCCTCATATGTTCTTTAGGTCCAACTCAGCAAATTGAAATTGACAATATTTATGTCTCTTGTTAAAGTGGAGAATTCTAAGTGGCAAATCTATTGCTATAATCACGCTCCTAAAAGTCGCTACTTGTTAGATTCCGCTTCCGTCACATTTTACGTGTTTTAGTTTGATTTAAGTACGAAATTTAAAAGTATATAATAATTTTTGAAAGTAACATTCTTTTGAGTATGCAAGAAAAAACGTGTAGATAAGTCTTTCCTCAAAATCATGTATCACTAGGCTCACCAACCAACCTGGACTTTCTTTTTTTTATTCCTATGGGATATCAAAACAAACCATAAAGATTGTTTCCAGCCCCCTATGACATAAACACTCTTACTAAAACGTTATTCTTAACTAAAATGAATATGACACGTAAGTTAGTTATATATTAGTAATGGAAAACGATCTTTTAAGCTGTTTGTCACCTTTTTGTGTTCTCCTTAATTTTATATCCCTCAAAGATGCACCTTGTACTAGTCTCTCTTTGAAGATAAAAAATAAATAAAAGGACATTAGCAACAATTTCATGACTCATGAGTTGGTTAGAATATGAAATAACTAGAATTAAAAATGCACCATTTCAGCTTAATGAATCCAGTAAGACTAATTCCAGTTGATACTTTATATTGAACATAAACAAACATAAATACTAATACTAGTACAGATAGGCTTGATAACTTCACATTCTCAAACTCAGGTACAACAATTAGTTTAACTTAAACAAGTTAGTCTCCTATAGTAGAACATTTCCACAAAGGGTGTAAGATTTCTCAGCTTTCACAATAGAAAACACAATTCCCCAATCCTAGTACTTTAGGCCGCGCTGCCATTGAGCTCAAACAGCCTCAGATTTTCTGTCCTGTTCACAAGAATTCCAAATCAATCTACAACATAATTGGGAGCCACTGCCAAAATCCGGTCATTTCTGGATGCTGATTGCCTTCCACTTTCCTCGCCTGCTTGTCTACCATCATCTACAACTATCAAATGCCCTTCTCTTCGTATCAAGCTCTGTCCAACATAAATATGGTCCAAATAACAGTTGAGCACAGGAAATATATTTATCAAGACCATTGTAATGCATAAATATCCAAGGTTACCTCTATAATAGCTTTCACTTTCGTGACTTCAGCTGCTGCCTCTTCCATGGAGCTATAGCTATTCTTATCATTCTGCTGACTCACGTACCACTGTATAAGATCTTTCTGCCTCATTCCAGCTAATCCAGTCCCTACAGGGGTATAATAAATGGTTAAGAGCATTCCACATTCAACAAAAGAAAAATGTCTTCACTTGGATTAAAACTGAATTCTCCCCTAGCAAATGAATGTTTTTCAAGCTTGTATTACTTGATCCTACTGGTCCTATTTGATGTGTCCCTTTTCATTATTTCCCCATTATATCATATCACACTGAAAATTTAATGTCATCGAAACAAAGCATTGTAGAACTTCAATTCAACTTTTGCTAACAACCCTAAGCAAAAGATTCTGTAAATTTTGTACGCGCTGACTTACCGTCTTGCATTACAGTCTCTTCATGCTGCCTCAATCGCAGAATAAGAGCACGGGTGACTCTCTGGAAATATTCATCAGTAATGACTAGTTTCTTTCCTTGCTTGCTTGTAGTTCCAGCACCATTTTCTACACATGGATAACCAAATTAAGACACAAGAAGTCTCTGCATTATGAAAATCAGATCCTAAAAAACAACCAATTGAATATTGCATACCTGCATTCCCAGATACTGACTCAGCCGGAGCTTCAGTTGGTTCAGTTTCCCCTTGATCAGTACCATTTTGAGTATCACCAACACCATCCTCGGGATTCTCATTTTGGAACTCAGATAGATCAATTTCACTGGACTCCACACTGCATAAAAAGTTGAATTGTCCAGTTATCTACATAAATTGCTTGTGTATTTTTCTTCATAACCATTTGGTGCATACATCCAGTTTTTTACATCTTTTCAAAATTTCACTGTGAGGTACTATGCATTTCTTTGTACCTGATTATCGATGTCTTCAACAATTTCTTTGCAATTTGTACATGCCGTGGTTGCACCTATCCCAAAATACACAGTTGAGAGCATATATTCAATGATGTACAAAAAAACCAACATGAAAATTCAGCACTTCTCGCACCTGAATATCTAAGTGACATCGAGCAATAGCCTCCGAAAGTCTGATCAACGCCTCCAGCTGTCTAACAGTCATGCGGTAGGCAACTCTACTCCCTGGAGCAGTGTCATCTTGACGTAAAGCAACATATGAATCAACCAACAACTCTCTAGCTTCTGCAGATAGCTGGATGATACAAATATCTTTTTAATACAACAGTAAGCAGACAGCAGAATCTACTACAACCTTGATAAACAAAGGTGCATCACAGACCTTAGGTTTCAGTGTTTTAGCATACATTATGTATCGCTTCACTTGTGCAGTGCTAAAAGGAGGGTCAACTGGATTTTCCCGCCTTTGGTGAACTCTCACTATGTGATGAGCAATATTATAGTCTGTTTGATCATCAGGGTCATCAATCATAACATATACCAGATCAAACCTTGAAAGAATGGCAGGAGGTAGTGCAACATTATACTGTACAAGAAAACACTACTATTAGACAAATTGAAATAACAAATGAAACATGCATGAATGAAGACAAACACCAGCATCAGGAGGAAGCATTAGTAGCAAGAACAATAGTCACCTTCAGAGGTTTGGTCTTATCATATCGCCCACCCGTGGGGTTGGCTGCAGCTAAAATTGAAGTCCGGGCATTCAGTGTTGCTTGTATACCAGCTTTAGTTATGCTTATTGTCTGCTGTTCCATTGCTTCATGAATGGCAACCTCAAAGATGGCAGAAATCTCCAGTATCAGAGCTAAACTTATTGAAAGTAAACAGAAGTGCTGAAGAAATGAGATGGCATGAAGAGTAAATACCTGATCTCTAACATCCATTTTGTCAAATTCATCAATACAACAGATACCATTGTCTGCAAGCATCAGTGCACCAGCCTAAAAAGCAGAAAGAAAACTTATTAGGATATGGGATAGAATTTAAGATGATAAAAATATACTGAAAAGAAATCCAAATAAAGAAAAAAAAAGTAAGAAGAATTAACTCAAACTGAGTTGTCTAGAGAGATTTAACTCATTTCAAGATTAATTTGCACAGACCCCCCCCCCCCCTCACCTCATCACGCACTTGGAGTGCAGATAACATAGTCACAGGCAATTGTTCAATGTCATCACAGATGACATCTTTTAGACTTTCTGATGCAACTTAACTTATTTTCTACTCCGTACAACAAATTACACATTTTTGTAGCGAGAGGAGAAAAAGTTGCAAGCTACCTCAATACAGAATTCTCCAGTTTCTGGTTCTTTAGCCACTGTTGCTGTCAACCCAGCAGCAGACGAGGATTTCCCTGATGTATAGACAGATCGAGGAACCAGACCTGCTGTGTATCTAGGCAATATATGAAGTAGCAGAAGTTGGTCATTTGCTCGGAGACAAGCTGAAGAAATTAGAAAGAAGAGAAGAAAACACACTTGAGGAACTGAGATTTTGCACAGCTAGGATCTCCAACAATGCAAACATTGATGTCCCCTCTTAAATTAATGCCTTCATGAGTAAACTTGTGAACACCACCCAAAAGCATGAGCAGTATTGCCCTCTTGATATCTGAGTGACCAAAAACAGTTGGAGCAACACTCTCAACAAGCTTATTGAAAAAATCCGGGACTTTCCTCATTCGTTGGATGTCTTCTAGCTCTTCAGTCTGCCAATGGAGTGATTGACCAAAACTGAGTCAGTTGAGTATATTAAAAATTTGACTAGCACATTAGTACAAGAGAAGGAGCTTGCATGCTGCGATGCAATTGTTACATATTCATGGACTACGGGCCATAGCCTTCTATAGTATATACACAAGGATGAGCCTGACTGACTAAGTCTGATCCCAAATATTCTTCTCCCCTCCTCCCTCAAAACATATAACAATTTTATTCATATCTTATTGGCTATGGATGTGTTGATAAATATCCCGAGTTCTATAGCACGAAGCTACCCAATTGTGATTGCTTTTATGAACCATATAAAGTGAAGCTATCCACACTGAAATATATACCAGATACTCTAGTTATATTTTTTGTTTGATGAAAAGTGAAAAAGGCGAATGAAAGACCAACCATGAACTGGGGACTCTCATCTTCATCAACATCTCTCCTTCTATTTCTGATGTCATTGTCCCTTCGACCATCACATATCTGAGTAACGGAGATGAATACAATATCAGTATGTAAAATGCACAGTAAAGAGTAGAAAAAAAGACTGCATTTCCAAACAAATAGTATATTCATTCAACTTCAAAGATGTTTAAATTAAGGAATCAACAGGAGATGTTCCTTTATCGGATCCCAGTCAAAAATAGAAGTTATCTAATTTGAAAGTGTCACTAACCTGAACCGAGTTGGCAATAAATGCTAACCGATACGAGAGGTCCCTAACGCCCAAGGCTCGAAGACCCTTCACACCTTCTTGCGCACCAGTACCATTCTTTCGCTGAGATGCATCACGGCGACATTCAGCTCTCTCCCCAGGAGAGGCAAGTGCAAGTATGTCAGGTATCACCACAACGGTACCAGTAAATATGACCCTGCAACAGAGTAGGCACACCAATGAGAATGCAACATATCCGAGTTAAGTACTAGGTTACTCTACTAGTATAAAGTAATTGTACTTACGTGTCACCTGCTCTGGCTTGTTCCACAATGTCATGGCGTAGAATGACATCAAGTGATCTTGGAAGGGACCCTGCTGGTATCTCCTTGGAGGTCTCCTGCATTCGGACCCTCTGCCAGTCTGCAAATTTGCTCTCTTGCCTGAGTAATGCCCACCTTGCTTTGTTTTGACATGTTGCATTCATACAAATTATGGGCTACAAAGACATAACAATAAGATTAAAGAAGAGTGATAAACATACGAGACAAGATACAAGTAGTAAAATTGGTAGACATGGAGTATAGAAATCACTAGATAAAACAGTGCATAATCACAAAGCCTATTCTTGATCACCTCTGGGAATATCCAACTTTGTGGTGTTGTTAATTGTGAGCTATTGAATTGTGGCATTGGTTGACACGATTGTTAATATTGTTAATCATAGCATGACATAAGTTCCCATTGTGCTTTACATTAGAAAAAAAAAAGGTATACTCTCCATCTTAGAGAGAGTCCACAACTAACAAGGCCAATTACTACACAACCATGAACCAACAACAACAACAATAAAAATGGCCTCTTATTGACAGATGAATGACTAGGAAACTAAACCTCGGTATATTTGAATTGCTGTTCAACATTCTTGATCACAGTTCCACAGTCCAAGCATTTGAAGGTTCCCTGTAGAAGCTCTGGTCGGACCTCACTGGTACGAGTTACCACTCCAGTTACCGACACCAATTTCCCTATCTCTGAGGTAGTCAATTCTCTCAATCTGGGCCCAATTCTCAAATTAGCTAATGGCAATTAACTAGAATCACATAAAAGGGGGCAGCGTTATATTGAAGCGAACCTCTTAATCAGGGGAAGATTGTAAAATGCAACGTTGATGTCCTTGTTAGGATTATCATCTGTGATGAAAGTGGGCTTCAATTCCATCACGAATCTCTTGCAAGCATTTTTCAGATAGGATTCAAACCTACAAATGAAATTCAAAGTTTGAGTCTTTTTTTACTTGTTTTTCAAGATACACAATGAAAAAGCAATATCAACAGTAAAATACCTGAGAAACTCATCGGAAATGGCCTTTTGAAGAATATCGTTGAAGCGCATAACGTGAGAGAAATCAATGAACATAGTGTTGGACTCATTAGGTCTCATGGCTTCAATCTCCGACTCGTAAAATGGCTCACGTGAGTTCGCATCCACTCGAAAACTGAAAGCACAATGTTAGATCCAGAAAGAAAAAAGGGAGAAATTGTTCAATACAAATTGAAAGAGGAATTTGAACCTCTTGAGGAACTCCAAGAAGATGTTTTCGACCCTAACAGCTTTCTCGTCGATGAAGTACCCGCCACCGCCATAGCTGTCCATTTCTTGATCTTCAAATTTCTCAAAGAGGAATCAAAAAACAAGTGAAAGTTTCAGAGATAGACAAAATAGATATGGAGACGATTAGGAGTTTGGCGGGAAAAAGATATAGCCGCCGTTCTCGGGTTCCCGCCAAATTAATCGTGCACCACTCGCGTCATGTGGGCTTTTGGGCCATATTAGGTCTCCAAAGTCCAAATCCAGTCGTAATCGCAAAGCCCAAAAGCACTTTTAAGGTTATGTCCTATGTTTGAAAAAATATTTAAAGTCTAGCCATTTCCGTAACAACTTTTGACATATGTGACCAAATTTCAAATATTTTTATCTGAAATTATAGAATTATTGGTAAGGAAAAAAATGGAGGAGATATATAAAGGTAAATTAGGAGACATGATTAAACTTCAGGCTTATATAATTGAACTTTAGCCGAACCTCGCAGTTGATAATTTTATTACGAGAGAAGTATCCAAAACACTCTTAAACTTGGCGTAAATTATTAGTTTCATCTCCGAATTACTGACAGCCTTAAAAAGACTCATTTACTTGACTGATTGAAGCTAAATACACCCTCGATCTTGCAACCTTAGTGAAATACACCCCTAAATTCTCGTCAAGTTTAGGGGTGTTTTCAACATTTCTCTCTATTTTTACTAAGAACTTCATGCTCCTACAAGAGTTTGAGACCACTTGCTATGTCATGTTGTATATCGGGAGTGTATCGGGGGTGTATCTAAGTTTAGTTAGTCAAGTAGAGGATGTTTTTAAGGCTGTCAATAGTTCGGATATGAAACTAATAATTTGCGCCAAATTTAGGGGTGTTTTTGATACTTCTCTGTTTTATTATCGAGTGTATTTATATTTCAGACAGTAAAATAAAAGTTTTGATTTAAAGAATTTATTGCATTTGCTTTTACTTTAAGACAATAAAAAAAATCTAGCAATTCTGAAGTTTTTACTACCCAACGAGGTCTTGTCAAACCGAATTAAAATGTTTTGTATTTCCCCTTGCAATTAATTGAACTACTTAACTTGTCGAACTGAATTAAAATGTTTTGTACTTCTAAAATCTACTCTTTAATTTTGATTATAATTTAACATTAACCTTATGTTAGAGCTCTCTATTAAAGATAAATAAATGGAGAAAGAACAAGATATTTGAGATTGTACATGAAGAAATTCTACCCATTTATAAAATCTGCTTTGTCCTCTTCTTTTGCAGAGACAACTTACAAGAGACACGAAGAATCTCTGTGGATATGATCTGTGCTAGCAGTTGCATAGAATTAATGCATACAAGGAAGACTATACACACAGTGAGATATAGTAGACCACAAAATTATGTTATCGAGGACTCTCGTTGGATGAATATGATTACTTTATCTTTAATCAATTCGGACTTTGGATATGGAAAACTTTTTACTCTCCCATTTTATCTTTAACCAAGTTATTGGATTCGGACTTTGGGTATAATTTTATTTTTTTTACTCTCCTGCGGTTACTTTGCTATTTCCCTTGTCTGAAGCAGGAATCTATTTCTTTTAATGAATATGTAAAGATATAACACCTGGGTCTAACTCAGCTCCAAAAGCTAGCTCATGAGGAGAGGTTTGTCCAAGTCCATATTAGGACACCAAATTTTCGTCCCTCTAACGATATGAGACTTCTTTAACACTCTCCCGCACGCCCAGACCTTAACTGAAGCGTGAACACTTCTGAAGGTCCCAATATCGATGAACAACAACTTGGGATGGGTCATGGCTCTGATACCATGTAAAGATATGACGTTTAGGCCTAACTCAACCCCGAAAGATAATTCATAAAAAGAGATTTGTCCAAATCCATATAAGGAGACTAAATTTTCATTCATTTAACGATGTAAGACTTTTTAACAAATATAAATTAATCGAGACTTCAATACAAGTTGTCTTCATCATAAATCATAAATAAGAAAAGAGACATGTTCAGATGGGTAAAATTGACAACTACTGAAAATAGGTGGGCTTTAAAAATGATACTGTAAAAAAGGCAGCGGTAAAATGGCAGAAGAGAGAAAAGTAACAAAGTAGTCAATGCAAATCCACAATATAATAAATAAAACTAGCAGATGCAACCCTTTCATTTGGGGGTAAAATGTTTGCCTTATGTTTTGCACCTCTCGTGCACTTTGAAACTATCTTTAATTAATTGTCTCTAACCACCCTCCCCTCATGCATGCATGTTTCTAGTACTTGGACTGTTCTACTGCAAAACTTAACCCCCACTCAGGCGGCGGCTTAAGTATTTTAGTGGTTTAAATTTTAATTATGTGTATCTTAAACATATGTTTAGTCTCAATTTTATCAATTATGCGTATCGTGAACATATGTTTAGTCTCAATTTTATCCATACGATATATATAACGGATAGCTTAGTTGTCATGACATGCTTTATTTTGGGTTTGTACAACCAAGCCCTCAAAGTTTTAATGAAGATTGAAGCACATCCCAAGTTTTTATACTTCATTTATAAATCTTGGTCAAGAAATGCATCCTCTCTATAATATCATAGTTTCTTTTTTTGAGAGTTAAAAGGATATGAATTTTGACTAACATTTTAAGATATATTTTTTATCATATTGATATGAAAAGAGTTGCAATTTATAGTATTTTCCGTGTAGCTTTCGAATATCTAAAGTTTTATTTTATAATATCGAATGAATGTAATCTAATTTAGCTTTAAAAATTAATCAAATTAACTCTCGAAAAACACAACATTACAACTTAAAAGGAACAGAGGAGTATATAATTTGTTTGAATGATTCACAAACAATGGATCTACTCTACTCCCTCGGTCTCTAATTACTTGTCTACCTTTCCTTTTTTAGTTGTTCCTAATTACTTGTCCATTCTAACAAATTAAGAAATATACCCTCAATTAATTACTTTGAAAAAAATATAACTTCTTGAAAATATTAAATTTTCAAATCATCTACTTCATAATTAATAGAGCTAATATGATAAACTCACTGTGTCAGTTATTATTTTCTTAATAGGTGTGTCAATTTAAAAGTGGAAAAATAATTAGCGACAGCGGGAGTATTAATAGCATAATCGAACATTATCCCCATGATAAGCCTAACGGTCTTTGTTTCATGCCCCTATTGCTTCGTTAAATGTGTTTGATTAATACGATATCCAAATAAGTTACTTCATCCGTTTCTATCACAATTTTAGATTTCATGTTTCTTAAGAAATTAGGTAAATTTACCATTGTAATTAATATTATTTAGTGTTTTTTTAAAGTCAAGTTTTCAATCAATGAGCATGAATTAATTTATTTTGATCAATTAATTTAACCAACGAATAAGGGTTAACTACTTAATTTTTCTATGTTGGTCAAATGTATAGTTTCAAGGTTAATAACTCTCGATGGTAAAATAGAAAAAATAATGTCATTTATGTATTGATTTTGTGAAATGACAAATATTAAGGCACATCCATTTTTAGTAAATGACATGTATTAAGGCACATCCATTTTTAGTAAAGACGACATATAAATAGGAACAAGAAGAGTATTTTTTTCATAGTAAATAATTTCCAAAGAGAATGTGGTTGCCGAGTGACATACTTTAAAATGAAGAGAAAGCATTTTAATTTAAAAATCATGTATAAATTGATAATAATGTAGAATTGTGGTGGGATGAAATTAAATGATGTCAAATTAAAAGCGAATATAGGAATATCATCTTTTGCTTAAAATTAGGGTTGTCAAATACACGATTAAATTGAATTTGAGAGAATTAAAATAAGTTAATAAATAAGTGTATCATTGATCTGCTTAAATGTTAGTGAGACTAAAACAAACTGGGCTTATATGAGCTAAAAGGGAAAACTTACATAAATATAATATATTAAAAAAGTATTTACCATTTATAAAAATAACTTCTTTTTTTTCAGTTGATCACTTTTAGTTATACATTTATAATAAAGTTTTAATACATATTACAAAGAACAATTTATTATTCACATATAATATAAGTTTTATTGATGAATAATACATTTATCACACATTTTAATACACTTATAATACAATGTATCAATTTCTTACCAAACAAGCATAATATATTTTTTAAAAACAATTATAATACTTATATAATGCATACATAATTAACTTTTAATACATATTACAAATTTAACATAGTATTACTATGTATTGTTATAAATGGCAATAAATAAATAAAACTATTAAAATCAATAATTATTTATTAAAAGGTACCCATCTAAATAATTTTTCCAGCTAAAAATGGGGTGATAACCCAACTCGTCCAAATTTGAACTAAGTTTTAAATTGGAAGTTCTATTTTTCTTATAATTTAGTTGAGTACATAATATGAAAAACCTCAAAATATGATTATATAAAACATATCATATAAAAAAATATATTTCCAAATATATTTAGACAAAACTTCTCATCGGTCAATTTAGACTTTATATCAATCTAAATTCAAAATAGATTAAACGACGCAAATCAAAATAACCTTAATTAGTAAAATATGCCAATCATTAATCGACCCAAACCAAAATAAATTGAACTGGGTATAATTTTATGGATTGATTTTAAACATGAGAATGTAATTTAACTTAATTGTAAAAATTTGTTAACAAGATTTTTTCATATTAATGACAAGATTATTAGTTACTATTTCTTCCGTTCATTTTTAATTGTCATAGTTTCTTTTTTTTTAGAATCAAACGATAAGAATTTTGATCAATATTTTATGATGTATTTTTTAATCATATTGATATGCAAAAAATTACAATTTAGTATTTTTTCGTATAGTTTTTGAATATCTATTTATTTTTACTTAAAATATCAAATTAATGTAATCTAATTTAATTTTGAAAATTAGTTAAATTGACTTTAAAAAACGCAACATGACAATTAAAAATAGACATTATTATCAACAATTAATTTAATATAAAAAGACATCATATGTTTTCAATTGCAAATTAATTCAGTGCTCGCTCTCTAAAAAGGCAAGGCAAGGCATTCGTCTCATCTGTGACACAACACAACACAACACACATTCTTCATCTTTTCTCCGCCGCTTCCAAAATTCATACCAAAACCAATTAGCCTTTGAGCAGAGAATTAATGGAATTGTCAGTTCAACAACCACCAGCAGCGCTTAACCAAAAGCGACAGCAAGATCATCAGCAGGCAGCTTATGAGTACTCCCCGGCCGCATGTTTTATCAGATCAGTACTGGCGAAGATCATCATGTGTAGCAAAAACAAAGGTGGCACTGGCAGAGTAAGCACCAGATCCCAAATGCAAGCAGTAATCGGCAAGCGTTACTATATGATTTTACTGGGAATCAATTACATGTGTCTCTTCTTGGGTTCCGTTTCATCTAGTCTGCTTTCGAAATTCTACTTCAATCACAAAGGTGGCAGTAGATGGGTTTCCACTTGGGTACAATGTGCTGGTTTTCCTCTTCTTCTATTCCCAATTTACTTTTTCAGAATTTTCACCGACAGAAAATCGTTTACTGGGTTCACCCCTAAAATCATGTGTCTCTCAATCTTCATCGGGTTGTTGTTGGGTGTCAACAACCTTCTCTTCTCTTGGGGGAATTCTTATCTCCCCGTTTCAACGAATTCTCTGGTTTTGTCTACTCAATTGGCCTTTACTCTCGTCACTTCCATGATTATAGTCAAGCAAAAAATCACATTCCCGAATCTGAACTGTGTTATGGTTCTCACCCTCAGTTCGGTCATATTAGCCCTGGGTTCAAGTCACGACAAACCGATTGGATTAACAAAGGCGAAGTACTTCAAAGGATTTTTCTCAACCGTAGGTGCAGGATTGATGTTCGCTCTTTACCTCCCTGTCATGGAGAAGATATACCAGAAAGTTGACTGCTACGCCATGGTCGTCGAAATGCAGATGGTTATGGAGATAGCGGCGACGGCGTTGGCCACGGTGGGGATGGCAGCGGACGGCGGCTTCTCTGAGATGAAGACGGAGAGCCTGAAGGTGTTCGATTTAGGACCGAAAGCGTACTGGCTGACGGTGGGGTTTAATGTGGTGACGTGGCAGCTGTGTTTCATGGGTACGGCGGGGATGGTGTTTTTGACGACGTCGTTAACGGGAGGTGTATGCATGACGGCGTTGATGGGGATAAACGTGTTGGCTGGAGTATTAGTTTACGGTGATCACTTCGGTGGGCTTAAAGCTGTGTCGACTTTGCTATGTGTATGGGGATTTTGTTCATATATTTACGGCATTTACATGAATATGAAGGACGAGGAGAAGGAAGAAGAAAAACAGACAGAAAATTGCAGAGAGGAGAATGTGAAGAAGATGAACAGTGATCATATTATGGAACTTGCAGAGATTGTTACGCATAACGCCTGAGGCTGATCACGTGACATCTCTTTATTTTGTTTTTGTTTTATTCGATTCTGGAGCTGGTTTATAACTCTACTCAGTGTTTGTATTCATGTTAATTAATGGAAAAGTATGGACTACAGAGTGAAAGTAGTAGGAGTCATTGTTTAGGCTTTTGACCAAAAACAAAAAATGGAAATGTTTGTTCTTATCTTTGTTTAATAAATTTAAGTTAAAAGTAAAATATATGAATATCTCTTTTAATTTAATCGCAACTAATATTTATATTTTTCAGTTTTGGATGTGTATAAGTAATAAATAACATGTTATATGGCTACCACAAATAGATGTGAATTGTCATGTTTAGAACGTCATGTAGGACCTATGTGTTTGTTTGTTTAATTCTACACAAATTTAAGTTTCTATTTGTGTATGTTCAAAGTTTGAGGGTATAAATATGATCATATGAAGTTAAGTTAGAAAGCATATTTATGTATTTTCCCATAGATTATGACCGAAATCTTAGACACATTAATTAAACAAGGGTCCTATTATCCCCCCCCCTCCCCAAACCCATATTTTTGGTAATTTTGTACGTCTTTTTGACTTGCGTGACATTCAAACATCTCTCGCGTCTCAACAACGTGGAGTCATGAAGTGTGCCACGTAAGCCAAAAGATGTACAAAATTATAAAAAAATGAGTTCGGGGGTAATATGACCTTATTTTAGTTAATATGTATATTTGGGATTTCGGTCTACTTCTGCCTTATCCCCATTTAAATATATACACTATTTTTGTGAGATTTTTTTATACCATCCAATCATCTTTAGCTTGATTGAGCTAGCTTTAGGTGATACATTTTGGAAGAAGATTTTGAAATTATTTCAAATATTTGATTGCCATGAAATTTGATTAGATTTTAAAGAAAATTGATATTCAAATATTCTAAAGTTTCTAAAAATTAGCTCAAACTAATTTTAAAATTTTTGGAACTAACACTCATAAAATTTCAACTTTTTAAAAGTACAATACATGTGAAGACGAAACTTTAAAACTCAAATTTATAGTTTCAACGTCAAAATATATAATGAAATACGAGGTTAAATTAGGTCATTTTATGGGTGATCTAACAATGGAATGTTAATACACTCGCTGTGCATATATATGACTTAAGCTCCCCTTCAGTTTATTGATCTTATCACCAACACAAATGACTTCTCATCCACTTCCATGAGTTAAAGAAGGGGACAAAATGATAGATATCTTTAATTGTGCAAGTTAATTATAAGATAATTAAAGTTAATTATAAGATAATTAAGTTTAAATTTTGGTACAACCTTTTTGTCATTCATTTTTTTCCAAGGATAAATTCAAAAGGGCGTTTATTCATTATGTTCTCGTTTTATCTGATACACTTTCTTTTTAATTTATATACTATTAAATTTTTTCTTTTAAACAAAATAATTTTTTTATTATATTTAAAATAAGTACTATATCTTTTAAATTTTAATTTTCAATAAAATAGAGCGGACGAAGGGAATATCCCCAAATGAAGTGCGTTTTGGTCACTTTTTTGGAGAGGTAAGACAAAAAATATATGGATTTGTCGTTTATTTGAGGGAAAAGTTGTCTCTCATTTTGCCAATATAAGATTAAGACATTTCAAGTACTTTTTCATTATGTATGAACTTTCCAATCAAAACGTTATTTAATTAAAATCTGTGTTGGCCAACTAACGAGAAGAAGATTAATTTGAGGTATGGTGATATGATTGCATTTGTTTAATTAAATTTGTCTCATCTCATGCACAAACCACCTTTTCATTGTATATATATCTCGACCTAATTAAATACTCTTTATTGCTCCATTGGCTAAAGTTTTCTTCTCATAATAATTAAGGTTTAAAATGAGTTACAGTAAACGACGGTTGTGGTGCAGTGGTGAGATTGCTATATCCTTAATCAAAGATTTTAAATTTGAACTCTAGATATGAAGAAAATTATGTTGGAAGCGTGAAGAAAAATATTTTATCTACAAACTCAAAAGTTCTATATGTCTCTGTATATTTCTATGTATTTTTATATTTTCTGTATATCGAAAATAACTAACAACATCTCTATTTATAAAAGTGAGAAATCAAATTAAACTAGGACTAGGAATCATTATAACTAACAAATTCTAATTAAGCTTGAATAAGTAAATACCATAAATAACAAATCCTAAACACTTAGGATTCTTACTCCCACTTTAAATTATTATTTCCAACAAAGTGCTAACCCCAAATGAATTTCTGAATGTACGATCCGAATTTAATTGGTTTCCAATATAAGTTCCGGACATAGTGGGAAACCAAAAAATTAAAAAATAACAATGGTGGTGGATGCACTTGTGTTCTGTTTCCCCTCTCTCTTTTCACTCCATTTCTTAATGGTAAATTAAAGTATTCATGACGCAAACATGTACAGTTTTAGAAATGAAAATGGAGTATTTAATATTTTTTATATGTGAAATTCAATATTATTGATTACAATTATATATCTCATCTTAAGGATTGTTTATTTAGCTATTTTTATTTTTCCACATGAAACTATATATATATGCCCTTGGAAAATAAATCATAATGCATGGTACGTAGACGTCAAAATAACTTTAGGAAGCACTTCAATCTTGACAATATACCTTCATTTAGTTCAAGTTATAAGGAAATTATCTCTTACGTTTACTTACAATTTAAATAGAGAATAATAACTATGAAATCTCCTATATTTTTAAATTACTTTTCTGTGAAAAAACTCATAGAATTCAAAGAACAAACATAAAGGATAACAAAAACAATTTTTCCATAATATGCAAAGTTTTGGACTTGCCATAACTTAAAACATATATATGTTCAGTATAATGAACATATTACAGATATAACACCTATCGACCCAGGAAGACGTTATAGAGGAACAAAAATGTTGACTCGGGTCAATATGTCTTGAATTTAAAACTTAGTCAGAGCAAGTTAATTAACCTAATTAAATATCTTTTAATTAGTTTTTTTTTCTTTCAATTTTGCATATTTGATAGGTAACTGTCGATTACTATTCTGAATTTCATATCTAATTTTGCTGAAAAAACAACTAAAATGTCCCAACATACAGAATTTAATAATTTTGATACTATATACCATCACGAATAAGAAAAGAATTTCATGGTGTAGCAGCCAGTCACTGTTTTTACATGAGCTTGTTACTGTGCCTCAAAAGCATATGGTAAAAAAATAATATTCTATTGTCTACAGAAGTTTAATTATTTTCTACAGTTTATTCTTTAACCTTATCTAAAATGCGCAAGAACTTGATAGCTATTGCATGCATAATATGATAGAATTGGAATGTTTTCCACTTGTGCGAAGATATTTTATTTTAGAAGCATTTTAATATTAGTGTATTCATTTTTGATTGCTAAACGATACATAAATTATTATGCTCTCATATGTCACTTCATCTTTGTAAGTATTTTAATTTTCTTTTGCGCCTTATTGGTAGATGAATATTGGGTTTAGTAATAAACAAATGGTAGAGTGGAAATGACGTATATCATGACATACTTATAATCTTTCTGCTTAATCATCGTGTGATGAGTTGAGTCTACATCAATAATGTCCAGAAAAAGGTTAATTCGGGGGAGGAGGAGAGAACTATGTGGTTTGCCTTCTGAATCAAGCTCGTTGCATTAGGTTTGTCGAGAGCAAGGTTACTTTTTCTTTATGATTTGCGAGCTATTACTTAGAATAATTTTTTTTATCCTATATGCACCAAAAGAATAGTGATTGTGAATATTGCTTGTCACATTTTATTTTTTTTAAAAAGTAGAGGAGAGAACTATGTGGTTATAAAGATGTTTGGGAAATTATTTTTGTGAGGATGCTAGAATAGGAATCGATTTAGGACATAGTTTGGAGGATTTCTCGATCCAATTTCCTTTTGGGTGCGTATAGGGTAAAACCCCTGCTCTTTTGCAATAGCTCGCAAACCACATAGGAAAAGTAACCCGCACTGGGCAAGACCGATGCGACGGACTCGACCCAGAAGGCCTTGCTTTTCGCTGGCAAGGAGATTTGAACTTGAGACCTCCAACATAGAAGTCCCAAACCCAAACCATTGGGCCACCCCAAAGGGTTGGACAAACCAATAATTTTGAGTTAACACGTTTGAGGTTGAATTAGACTAATTAAATGTCCATTTTATTATTATAGTCTTAGAACATGCATGATTCATTCATTCTAGTTTGTTTCACCCAATTTTGGGTTTTCATATAATCTTATTCACGCTTCAATGCTAGAAAAAAGGTGAGTTTTAGTAATCCCACGTTCTTTAATAAAATGGCAATAGTCTTGAATAATCAATAGTCCGTACCTTTTGATCTGATTTTTAAGGTTAAGTTAAGTTCTAATTCAATTTCCTTATCAAGCTACAAGTATGAACAGAATATGTTCCAATTACGAATGTTCGTTTTCTCGAATATAAATTATATTGATATGAAGGGGTGGAGAGTGTGTATTACAGCAAAGTTTTTGATGACATGTGATACGTAGAATTAAAAAAGACTCGGCGGTGACCGCTAGTTAAAAGGCCATGCACGCTTGTTTGCTATAGCTATATGCCCAAATGTGTGGCTGGGTAATCGAACCCATCACCATTGCTGCCTAATGGATTCCCTGCAGTTTCCCTTGTTGATACGACACTTTGTCTCTGACAAAACACGTACAGTAATTTAAATTCAAATCATGTATTTTTTTATTTTTTAAAGTATAAATTCATATACTTTGATTTTTTTTTTGTCTCGTAGTTGCAGGTTATAGAGATCTTGCAAGGAACTGATGAAATTTTTGAAGATTGCATGGTACAATGAAGTAGATAAATATCAAGCAGGGCCTGGTCTTTGCATAGGTCCATCCTCAAAAATTTCACCTGTACTTTTATTCGATTCCATACATGTCACGTTACGCATACAACTTACTTCTGTAGCACACATCCCAATGGGCTTTAGAAGAAAATTATGAGTGGGCTCAAAATGGACATTGTCTCATTTCGCTAGCTTGGCCCAGCTTACTTTGTGCAGGAAGTCTCGTTTGGCCCATAGTGAAGAATGAGTGAGGTAGAGCCATGTGTGGAAAAATCGAATCGAAAGAAATGTTATTGGATTTATGGGTTCTTAATGGTTTTATTAAAAATATATTGGTTTATCGGTTTGATTTTGATTTTTAGTATTGGGTAAACCGATAACCTATTAAAACGATATTAATTTACTACTTTACCCTTCGTAAACATTAAATATCAATATATATATATATATATAAAGGAGGATCCTCAGCCCGCTGATGTGGCATGCCTCAATGATCAGGAATTCTATTTATCTATTTTCTCAGATTTTTGGGGTTTTTTTTTCCTATTTTTCCATGTAAATGGATTTTAATTAAGGCTACAATAATTAATAGATTCTAATTAATATTAATTAACGTTTAGTAAAGAGGAAGATACCTTTTCAAATTTTAATTGTAACCGTGTCTTTTCCATGTAAATGGATTTTAATTAAGGCTACAATAGTTAATAGATTCTAATTAATTATTAATTAATGTATCTTTTTATCTTCTTTTTTTGGCATTTTTTCTCAATTTTTATTGTATTTTTTATTTCAAATATTAACCCATTAATTAATTAATTTCTCATAATAAATATAACATTCAAGCAATCTTTGCAATAACGCCATGTAACTGTTTGCCTCTTTCGGCCCAATATCACAAATTGACATCTATTTGCTATAAAAATTTCAACACCCTCAATTATCATTACATAAAACTTTCATATTCCTAACAGTAAATCATTAATCATTAATCATTAATAAATACTAAATGTGTAAACAAGACTTATAAAATTCCACAATAATTGTAACGTTAACACAACTGTAGCGTTAACAACAAAAGAAACAATAACCTTATAAATAGTACTGAATTAGCTATAGATTTCAAACACATCATGAAAATAATAGATCCTTCATGTTTGATGCATCATCACTCTCATCATATTCTGCAGGTCATTTTCTAATTTCTTTATCAAAATTTATTTGGATATGTAGAATTATTATATATATATATATATTGGAATAATAAACAAAATCTGTAAAGTAGTTTTCTTTTCTATATTTTGCAGATAAAGAAGGTATATGTGTATAATGTGATGCTTGGTGATGCTAAGATACTGATGGATAAATTCTTTTGTTCAAGTAAGTGCCATGTTCAACCGTTACTACAACTCAACTAAGCAACTTTAACCAAAATACTACACATTTAAAGATACGGAAGCAAGTTTAAATGTAGAAATTATATAGAGTTCTCATAAACTCCAAAGGTTTAAATAAACTAGCCAAACTAATGCGGAAGAACAACCCCTAGAACCTAAAAGTCATTGTACCAAAACTCTACTAACGACAAGTCTAAGAACAAGGGGTACAACCCCGAAACTAAACAAACACCTTAAACAAATAGTCTGAGTCCGAAAAGAGTGGACTTAAACAAGATAGATCCATGGCAGCCTGAAAGAACTGGCTCACCCTTGAATCCGGTCACGCTCAAAAGTGTCCTAGCTGAGGTCTATCAATAGCCGCCTTAAGATGCCCTGTACTCAACAAAGAACAAGCAAGTGCAGTATCAGTACACAACCACAGTGTACTGGTAGGATCACGCGGCTATCCCAATAAGTGCAATATAAGCAAGTAATCACAACACAGTAAATAGGCATATACCGAATATATACAATATCAATATCATTTCAGGGTCAATGTACAATTCCACATTTTTCAATAATACACATGCATATAACAAGTCAGTGGTCATCTCATGAAACCCATACCCAAACTGTTAGTGTACCGGATCGTGGCACCCGTTCCAAGTTAATATGTCGGATCGTGATACCCGTTCCAATTTTATGTCGGTACGTGACATCCGATCCAATATGTATGTCGGTACGTGACATCCGATCTCAGTTAGTGTGTCAGATCGTGACACCCGATCCAATCAACATACCACAATCACAATCACAATGTACATTCTCATAATCATACAATCAAGAGGTGATTCATGGCATATAGTTATTCGTTCATACTCATTTACATTAGGTGTGATCAATAATGCAACATTCGCATACATACATGCAATACAATGAAGCAATTACTAACATATATCACACAAACATGAAATCACAACCATCACCTACCTCGAACAAAGCTTGAATCCTCTAAGAAACTTGATTCTTCCCCTTCCGGATTCTTTCCGCTTGTTCTTGGTCTACAAACAATCAATATAACGCAATGATCAATAAACGAAGCCTAATTACCCGATTTATAATCGAGATCATCAACCCTAGGTCAAACCCTTAATTCCCATACCTAGTTTAGGGTTTCTTCCACCACAATTCTCAGATCAAAACCCTCCCCCATTGATAATTACCCAAGAAACTAAGTTCTACGGATCGAAAAATCGATTCGCAGAGTGAAAACCTTACCTTTAGCCTCAAGAATGGTGAAAAGATGACAAGAAAACACCTGGGGTCGTTCCTTAGCTCTCAAAGTCGAAACTTGCAGAATAATGACGTTTTTGGGGTTTAATTCCGACTTAAGTCGCGTCTGTCCCGCTGTGGCGGACCTCATCGCGCTACAACGGCCCCGTCCTGGCGTCTTGCATGGAGACAGAGTTAATTAAAGAGTTTCAAACCCCCATTTCACAACACACCTTCAACCCATGACACTCAGAAATTACCCGTTCACGCTAAGATCAGTTTTGGGAGTTCTACTCGCCCGAATTCGATTTCGTAAAGTCGTACGGGTTGCTTAACGTCCTAGCTATCTACTCATGTGATCAAATTCATAATTAGATCTCTCATTCGTTACCAGATTTCCCTAGACCTCACTGACTCCGATTTCGTCTAAATCTGGACTAGGTTAGGAAATTCCAAGTTACTACCAAAAAATTTTCTGACCTCAATTCTTTTCCCCATTGATTTTTCTATAATAACGGGAACCGGTCGTTACATATTGTTTTTAAAAGTAGTGATTAAATTTAGTGTGATAATGGAGTAGAATGAGGAGGTAGAGATGGCAACTTACAAAATAAAAGGTAGAAGATATCAAATTAAGTGGAAAGAAATAAAAAGAAAAAGGTAAGAGACAGAAAAATCTAAACATAGTAAATAAATAATAACCATTAAAAGGTAAGAAAATAAATATAGAATATTAAGTTACGTTGCCTTTTATTTTATTTATAAAGTAACTTAAATATAAACTTTATGTTACACTTTCGTTTCCTTAAATGCTTCTTTTTAATTTATATCAATTATACTTTTTTCATTTTTTATCTGTACTCTTATTTTTTAATTAAAGGATAAAAAAACAGCAAAAATATTTCTTTTTATTTTCAATCTTTGGCCTTTTACTCATTTTTATTAGTATTTTGTCCTTTTTTTAAATTTCTTTTGTTGTTCACTTAGAAAGTCATTCTAATAATAAAATAAAAAAAGTATTTCTTTTTATTTTCAATCTTTGGCCTTTTACTCATTTTTATTAGTATTTTGTCCTTTTTGTTAATTTCTTTTGTTGTTCACTTGAAAAGTCATTCTATTTTATTTTATAACTCAAAAGCCACTCAATTATTGATATTTCACTCAAAAAATCACTCCACTATTGATATTTCATTTAGAAAGTTATTCTATTGTTCGAATCAAAGAATAAAAATGTACTTTGTATAATTACCTTAAATTAATTTAATATATGAAATTAGAATAACAAATTATTCGTAAATATGTAAGTTATTTTTAATTTTATTTAATTCAAATATTTATAATATAGAAATTCTCTTTATTATTTATTCTTTTGCTTTAAAATTATCTTAAGTACATTTAGTTTAGATGCAATTTTATTTGGGTAGGATTTTCATTAAATAAAATGTTTGATTTTTTTAGCATCATAATGAGTGCAAATGTAGTATAGGTGACCTATTTAAAGTGGGACGGAGGAAATAAGAAAATAACAATTAACTTTGACACTATTTTAATTGGAGAATATAAAAAAGATATAAAAATTAATAAAGAGCTTTCATAATATAGTTAAAATAACTAATAATGTTACATGTAGACACTAGAGTGAATATAAGATCGATGAAAGTGAATTAATTATTTAATAATTGCGCGAAGTGTGGCCAAGTTCCCTAGTTAGTAATAATCTAAGATAACTAGACATTATATTAATATTCTACACTACAATTTACACACTTCACAATACTTGTACTTCACATCAGAAATTTCATATTATGTTTTGATTGTAACATGTAAAAATGTAAATAGAAAAATACTGTGCAAAATACGAAAAATCTTCCTTTTTTTGATCTTTCAAAAAAGGAGCCTTCGTACTACATCTGCTCTTATTGATGCAATTTCTCATTATCTTTCTTGTTTCACTATATCAAAGCATTTACACCTGATTTGCTTGTTTTACGCGCCAAATTGTTAGAGAAGTGAAAAGTCATATATTTATTTTATGAGCATTTTCTTATTGGGTAAAATGAAAATCGAATCGTTAACGACCAAAAATCGATAAAAAATATCTTATTGATTTGTTATTGGTTTAGTATGTTTAAAAACTGAAAAATCGAACTGATATTATATAAAACCAAACCGACACCCCTAGTTCGCCATTTACTCCTCTTCTTTCAGCTTGTTTGACACAAAATTACGACTTTTATTTGGTAGTGATACGCATTGGTTATTAGCGTGGGAGTTTGAATTGACTATGAATATTTTACTTTTCAAATTTAAAAAATTCAAATTCAAATTCAAATTGAAATCGAAATTCAATGTATGATTACGTCAAATTATCTTAATAATTTCTCATCCCATTACAATCTTGCAAATAAAACGTTCATTCAAACAGTGAAATAATCATGGAGGTAGTTGTTAATCTAAACAAAAAGTAAAATCATGTTTTATAGATCATATAGACTATGGTTCATATTAAGTCAACTCTTATAATTTTTAAAAATTCTATGCCATTTAAACATTAATCATCTTCTCCGATCTTTCAGAGAGTCATCAAAGTTTTTTTTTCCAGAGGAGTTGTAATAGAGATGGTGTCATTGGAAGTGGTAAGATGAAATGATTCGTTTTTCAACCCTAGCGAACAGTTTCACTTGGCGGCAAAATGGAACTCATCCGAAATTCAAAATTTCTCACATACCCAACTTCAATGTTACTGAACTATGGCATGCTTCAATCTTCCAAAGACTTAAGGAACCAAAGCCTATTGAACAAGTGCATGCCCACATTGTTATCTCTGGTCTTTCTCAAGATACGCGTCTTTGTAACAGATTGATGAATTCATATGCATCATGTCGACTTATAACACAAACCCACAAAATATTTTCTCTAATAGAGCACAAAAACTTGGTTTCTTGGACCATATTGATAAATGGGTTTACAAAGAATGGCCTTTTTCTTGAAGCTATTGAGGTATTTGGTAAGATGGTTAATTGTGGGTTGATGCCTAATGCAATCACAGTTTCAAGTATTTTACCTGCTATTGGAAAATTAAGGTTGAACCTGATAGGGAAATCACTTCATTGTTATTGGGTTAAGCAAGAGTATCCATGTAATGTGTTTGTCCAAAGTGCATTAGTTCATATGTATTCGAAATTGGGGTATCCCATTGCTGCCAGATACGTGTTTGATAGTATGTCTGAGAGGAACATTGTCTCGTGGAACGCAATTATTTTTGCTTATTCGTATAATGGTCTGGTTGAGGAAGCAGTTCGACTTTTCAATTTAATGAGAAGGAGCTTGTCAGTGGATACGTTTACGATAATGAGTTTAGTTTCTGCTGCTTTTGGCGTTGGGGATTTACAAATAGTTACTCAAGTACATGGTTTAGTAGTTAAATCTGGTCATGATAACAACCAACCTATTGAAACTGGTCTAATAGAGATGTATATTGGTGTAAACTGTGTTGATGATGCTTACTGTATATTCTGTGAGATGCCTGTAAAAGATGTAGTTGCTTGGACATTGATGTTAACGGGGTTTGTGAAGAGTGGAAACTGGAGTATGGCGGTTGAACATTTCAATCAGATGATGGCAACGGATGAGGTGGAGCTTGATTCGGTTGCACTGATAGGTATCCTTTCAGGATGCAGCAGTTCAGGAGCTTTGCAGCAAGGCAGGAGGGTGCATGCATTGGTGATAAAAATTGGTTTTGAAGGTGATACTTTTTTGGGATCATCTATTATAGACATGTATGCAAATTGTGCTGAGTTAGGTGATGCCAGAAGATTTTTTGAAGGGATGGCTACGAAAGATGCTGCATGCTGGAATGCACTGATTGCTGGTAATGGGATGCTTGGGTACGGTAATGATGCAATAGACCTTTTCCTGAAGATGAAGGATTTAGGTATAGATCCAAATGAGTCAACCTTGGTTTCTGTCTTGAGTGCTTGCGGTCATGCTGGGTTGGTTGATCAAGGATTGTATATTTTTGATAATATGGTAGCAAGATGGAACCTTTATCCTAATCAAAAGCACTATGCATGTGTTGTTGACCTTCTTGGACGTGCAGGGAGATTAAATGATGCTTACTCAGTAATTAGGAACATGCATTTGCAACCAGCTGTGGATGTTTATGGTGCTTTGCTTGGTGCTTGTAAAGTTCATGGGAATATTGAGCTAGGTGCCGAGGTATCACAGAGGCTTTTTGAGCTGAAGCCACATGATGCAGGATATTATATACTTCTCTCGAATATTTATGCTTTATCTGGAAATTTGGAGGGTGTAAAGTCAACCAGATTATTGCTCAAATCGAAAATTTTGGAGAAGGATCCAGGCCTGAGCTCAATTGAGATAAATGGAGCTGTTTACACATTTATGGCGAGCGAAAAGGATCATCCCTTATATCTTGAAATTTCTAGGTTTCTGAAGGACTTAATCTTTAGAATACAAGAAGAAGGATATGTGCCTGATTTAAAGTCTGTTTATCAGGATGTGGCAGAGGATCTGAAAAAGGATATTCTTTATGACCATAGTGAGAAGTTGGCCATTGCTTTTGGATTGATGAGAACAAAACCAGGAACAATCATACGGGTGACAAAAAATCTCCGAGCATGCAATGATTGCCACTCTTCGTGTAAATATATCTCCAAAGTTTTCGGAAGAACGCTTGTCATCAAGGACAAAAACCGCTTTCATGTTTTCCGTGGTGGGAACTGCTCATGTGGGGACTATTGGTGACAATGTACTCTGATTAATCAACATTGACTTATCCTACGAAACCACCTCATCTACAAAATCTCTGAGAGTAATTTATACTACATAGTTTTGATGTTTACATCCAAGCCAAATGGTGTAGCATTTCAAATGGACCATGAATACCCATCAGCATCAACTTATCATCAAATGATTCTGACCAGGAAGCAAAACTCCTCTTTCAGAACTCTCTGAGATCCACTTATTGGAAGAGAACTATTCCTCGATCTGCTTTTATGGGACATCATTTGATTGGTTACAGATTTTAAGATATTAGTTTGACCAATGTATTATAGTGGAAAAGTAATTTTGAAGGAACGAACCTCAGGTAAGTAATTGTCGTGTAAGTTGGAAAGGACGAAAGTAGTGTAATAGGCCTCATAAGATATATTCAGATCTTTGATTTAGTGGATTCTTAAATACTATGCTCTAGTAATGGCGTTGGTATCATCATCAGCCAACTAATGGTTATGCACTATTCATGTTGGATTCAGGTTGAAGCCGAAGAAAAGCAGACCTAGCAAATCCCTGATGCAAAAGCCACAGACACCAGTGTCAATCCAAAAGCGGCTGCCATGCGGCTCAACATGAACTGGGATTTAGCAGAAGAGATTGAGGAGGCCGATGAGAGTGATGACCCTGAAGTTTCTGCAGCTGTGGTAAATGGATGAGATAATGCTAAAAATATGTGCTTTTATATTTAGCAGTCTGTATCTAGTATCAGTTAAGTATCATTTAGTCTGTGTGCAATCTAGTGTAGCCTTAAGAGCACCAATATTAACTTTATTTTTGGGAACACCGATAGAAGAGATAATAAATTCACTTTTTCTTTGGTACATATTAGTTGATTAAGTCATGATCAAATTAGAATCGAGCTAGTAGAGAAAATTTTCAACTTGAATTTTACTTGTGAATTCTTGCTGGACTTGTTGCTCCCAGAAGCATTTTTTTTGGTTAATAAGTTCAAAATCTTCTGGAGCTGATTCTGACTAGGGACTTTTCCACGCAGGGATATGGAGCTCTGTACTTGGTCTCTCTGCATTCTCCATCCTAATTGGCATATCTGTTGTGTTGATTGCGTTAGTGAAGGTTTTTCCATTTTATATTTGTAAGTAGTCTGCGTACATCCATTGCAAATAAAGCCTATTTCTCAAATATTAATGAGTTTGACATTATACCAAGAATCTAATTTTGAATTTTCTGATGCTCATGAGTAGAATTTCTTCCCGTCTAGCAAACCCTCTCTTTACTCAATGGATAGCGCTTATTCTCTTTCAATCAACAAAATGAGTTCAAGTGGCACAGCACCTTCGATCGACTAAATCTTGATGGACACAGTTACATACATGGTACCTGTGCAAGTGAAAAGGTAGCAGGTACTCAGTGAACTAGTCGAGGTTCAGCTAGCACCCAGACACCATCATTATATTTTTTTAAAAAAATATGATGCTCATGGAATGAAGAAACTATATTTCATTTTGCATGTTCTCGAGGAATGGGTACTTGAATGGGTTTAATCTCTTTCATGTGCAGTGTTGGAGTATTTGTTGTCTTTTTTTTTGAGTTTTATATGCCTACATTCTTCTATTCTCCATGCTTTGGTTGGTTATATACTTCTAAGCAACCGTGTGGCTGCACGTTCGCTACATTATTTAATTGTTTGAGCCTTTGAGGTCCAAACACACGAGTGAAGTTGACTTAACTAGGGAATCGTTATGTCAAAATATCAGCTCAATTGAATCAATGAATCTCCTCTTCAATCCTCATTTTGTTTTCCTTTTCACCTAAAAATTTATAAAACTATCAATTTTACAGCTCACTAGTTAAGGAGGCTCTTTTGTGTTTCACCCATCAGACGACTTTGTGATTTTTATCATTAAAAGATAAAAAAAAAATTTAAAAATTTGTTACTAGTGGTAGACGTGGGTGTCTAATACACTGAATTAGTCTTCCAGATTATCTATATTTTTTTGGTTAGTATTCAATATTTATTGGTCCTACTAAATGGATATTTATTCTCAGAACTCGAACCTAAGACATCTGAATAAGAGTAAAGAAATCTCAACCATCTCACTAGGCTCCTAATTGTTTCGAGAGAATTGCTAAAACTAAAACAGGTAGTGCATCCCATGTCATAAAATATAGAAATGAAATTATTATACTGAGTGAGAGTGAGAGACAGAGAGGACGTGGGAATCATCACTTTTAAGGTTTGGAAGACATGGCATCCACTTTCTAACTCTACCCTTATTGCCGCATTTCTCCTATAAATACCTCATTCATGTAACTTGCTGTTCACCTCTCTTCAGTTATTCTCAGCTTCACAATCAGCTCAAATATATGCCTGCCTTTATGGATCCTCAAGAATCTGATTATGAAACTTTCATTGAAGTAACTGATCCCTTTATGAACAAGAGCCTGGGCAGTGAGAAACAGATTTCAGTGGATCCAATCTCCTTGAAAGAACCAAATGAACTTACAATCCCTTATTCAAAACCCAAACCTCTCAACATTCCTAAGAAAATTTCCAGCTTCAGCTTGCCCAATTCAACAACCTCATCTCCAGCTTTTTCGAAGAAGAACCAAATCAGTCAACTACCATCTCCTTTGTCATCATCAACAACAAATCATTTGGCTCGTCAACACTCCGTGGCTCTAACAAACCTTGAACGGTTAAGAGAAATCCAATTACGGAGGAGCAAGTCGTGTGGTGAAGGCAGAGCTAGTGCCCCACCTGAAGAATTCGATATTTGGTTCACCCCTAATAGTACCATTCAACAAGTACCAGACAACAACAATAAGTACTTGATCAATAACAATAGCTTTTCCCCTGAATCAGAAATTAGCAACAGAAATGAAGAGATTTATGAGAAAAAAACGTTTGAGGGACGAAACCAGGACGAGGAAAAGTTTAAATGTGGAGCGTTGTGTTTGTTCATTCCAGGATTTGGAAAGGGAATCAGACATGTAAAATCAGGGAGAAGGCAAGTAAGCGGTGTATCATCGTCCGATATAGGACCACATGTTGTTTCAAGGACAGTTTCATTGGAGAAATTCGAAGGTGGGTCGTGGACATCATCGGCAGCTATAATCAACGACGTTGGAGATGCAGCCTCCAACAACATGTTTTTCGATCTGCCATTGGAGCTCATCCGGTGCAGTAATGTGAACGACGACACGTTTTCCCCTGTTACGACTGGGTTTGTTTTCGATAAGGAAGTGAAAGGGGTCCTCAAAAATACATCAACAATAACAACTTCTTCGAGGAAATCACATGAATCGACCCGACATGTTCGGTTTTCTACGTCGTCCCCGATATCATACCCGCCATCACCTACGTCCTGCATAACACCGCGAATGCTCACATCTAGAGAAGATTTCACTTCATTTCTAGAAGCTCAGAGTGCATGATATTGTCGGAGAGATATTTTTACGAGAGGATTCATCATCTGCTCTATATATAGAGATAAAATTAAGTTTGTAAATATACCGTGTGATTTGGGGGCGAAGAAGGTTCGGATAAACCCCTTCCACATAATCCCCACTCCTGAGTACTTCAATATAGCTTTTTTGTTTTGTTTGTAAAACCTTTGTTCATGTCATGTGGATCTTGAAATATATAGATTGAACGAGAACTCATGAGTGATACCAAACTCTAACTTATTGTATATGAGTCATTTGTTTTCAAAGTAAAACTCTGTATCAATTTAATTTGTAACTAATTGTGACTTTGCTTAACTAAACCACCCTAAGTATTGACAAGTGAGTGGTTGAACATATTCATCCGATAGATTGAGGCTAATAGTTCACTTAATACAGTTTCAAAAAAAAAACTATAACAAATATAATATAATGAAAAAATACATCTTAAAATATTTCATAATTCATATCACTTACTTTCAAAAAAAAAAAACTATAACAAGTAAAAAGAAACAGGAGAAAGAGAGTAATTTCGAGGGTACTTGCTTAGAAGACATTGGGCTCCAGCAGCAGTTAAGCTCAATAGATTAAAGTTCACTGACACATCAACTTTCCTAAAATGTCAATTTGCAATAAATTATTTTGTTTGTTATTTTTACCCTTGTTGGTAAAGAAAAAGTTCATCTTGTGGGATCGCGGATTTCACTTGGTGACAGTATTTTACCAATAATCGAAGTACATAAATACATGCTGAGATATCTGACAAAATTGGTGATTGCTTTCTTCTATTATTCAGTTAACAATTTTTTTTATTTCATAAAGTCACTCAATTTTATTTAATAAAATAAAAGTTAATTAACTAAGTAATAATTATTTTTGATAATTACACAACTTTATTTTATAACAGTTTATCATTTTTCCTACAAAATCAATCCTCACCTCTACCACCATGTCCTCTTCTTCTGCTTCTTCTTTTTTCTCCTTCTCTCTCCGTCACTCTATCACCACCTACATCACTAGAAGAGAAAGCACTAAACGACTTGAACATGCAATATAATTTATTTCTACCTAATAACCGCAAGGATATGTTTTACCTCAATTATTAATTGGGGAAAATCTGAGAGCAATAGACAAATCTGCCGACAAAAGTAAAATGGGACATTAGCAGATTTTTTTTTTGAGAAATCACTTTCGCCATAAGTTCTTGTCGACGTGAAGCCGTGTGCTAAAATTACTCTTCGGTCACAGTGTTTATAATCTTCAGACAAAAATAAAACTTCCCCCACTCCATATTAACTAAATTTGTGAGATCCATAAAAAAAAAATCACTTTCCACTTTAAAAAAAATTATGACATAAATTGAACACTATTTTTCACTCACCTCATTTATGATATCTACTGTTCTTATTTTAATTTTTTTAAATAATTTTTTTAATCTATTTGAAATAAATATAAATTAATTATGATTTGATAAATTTACCCTTCTTTATACTGATTTCTTCATATTAATGCATATTATAAAAAATATATTATTTTCTAAATATTTTAGAATAAAAGTAAATCAATACAAACAAATTAATACTATCTTATATTATATTATATATAGATACACGTGTTTTTTTTTTTACAAAACAAAAATTAAAGAATTTTGCAAAATAAAGTGAATTAATTTACTGGTGATTTCATTCACGGTAACCCACATTTTCGCGAAGAAAAATGAAGAGAAATTTAAAAAGAACGTGGAAGTTTGGAGAAAGGAGGACCTTTCGATTCTTAAGGATGAAAATAATATTTATTTATGTTGGTTTATTTCTAAAGTATTTTTTTAAAATATAAAAATATAATTAATTTATATTTATTTTATATAGATTTAAAGAATAATTACAGAAACAATTCACTGATGCTTTATTAGTTAAAAAAAACAAGAATACTTATAGAAAAGTCAAAGGCTTAAGTCATCGACGGCCCCTTAAAGTTGTCCGCATAATTCACTTAGACAAACTAAGAGTAGTTCCTATTTCATACCCATTTACACGGGAGTGCTTTGTGATCATTAGGAAGTTCAATAACCTGCCAAGTGTGGTTAGCCTCAAGTGCGGCAAATTCAGCTGCCATAGCCTCTTGCCAACAAGGGTGATGGCATGCTTGAGAATATGAAGTAGGTTCAAAGATGGGAGAGGTGGAAGAGAGGAGAGACCTATTGGAGGCAGAAAGAGCAGAAAAAGGTATGGAAGGAGGAGTAAGAGTAGCAGAGAAAGAAGAAGAGTGAAGGTCAGTGTAGTAAATAGATTTGCAAAAATAATCTGCTAAGTAGCTAGGAGGATGATCTATGATAGGAGGAGAACTAGGAGAATGGGAAGAAGGAGATGAAGGGACGAAAATGGGCAAAGGAGAGTAATCAGAGAAATCATGTAAATCAGGGATAGATGGAAGAAGAGGAGAATGTGTGGGCGAGGTACCGAAAGCAGAGAGAGGAAAAATATTTTCATAGAATTTAACATTCCTGGAGACAAAGATTTGTTTGGACTCTAGATTAAGCAGCTTATATCCTTTTTAATTGAAAGGATACCCAATGAAAACACATTTAACAACCCTTGAATCAAGTTTGGGTTGAGAGTGAGACAAAGTTGTGGAATAACAAAGACAACCAAAAACCCGTAAAGAATCATAAGAAGGGATTGTCCCAAAGAGTAATTCATAAGGTGTGTGTGAATCAAGTACCCTAGATGGAAACCTATTGATCAAATAAGTAGTTGTAAGAAGACACTCCCCCCAATAGGTAAAAGGTAAATGAGATTGAAACAAAAGGGCATGACAGGTTTCAAGAAAGTGTTTATGTTTACGTTCAACCACACCATTTTGTTGCGGAGTACCAACACAAGTGGTTTGATGAAGAATGCCTTTAGAATAAAGAAAGTCAGAATTCGCCAAACTGAAACCAAGTTCTTTAGAGTTGTCAGATCGGATAATTTTGACAAAAGTATTAAACTGTTTTTCCACTAAGGTGATGAAATATTTTATAATGGTGAAAGCATTGCTTTTGGTTTTAAGAAGATAGGTCCAAGTGCCTCTGCGGTAATCATCGACAATAGTTAAAAAATAGCGATAACCATTGTGAGTTGAAACCTTGTAAGGACACTTAGAGGTTTCAACTCACAATGGTTATCGCTATTTTTTAACTATTGTCGATGATTACAGCAGAGGCACTTGGACCTATCTTCTTAAAAATGGATTTAGAGGAAATAAGAGAAGGTTGGAAAGGCAATGTAGCCTGGCGAGCTTTGAAACAAATATCATAAGGAACAATAGAATCAGGAATACAGACATAATGGAAAATAGAAAGATTTTTCATATTAGATATGGACAAATGCCCCAATCTATTGTGCAAGTATCTTACATCATTAGCTGAAAGCTTTGAAGGAATTGAAATAGAACTAGAATTAGCGACTAAAACAGACTAATTACAAAGAGTATTAGCAACTAAATGATCATTCTGAGTAGAGGTAGTGGAGGAGGGAACATGGCTGGACTGGAGTGAAGTTGTGTTGTGAAGATAAAGCCCACCATGGACTTCACCAAGAACCACTGGCCTCTATGAAGAGAGGCCTGCAATATAGCACAAAAGGATAAGAAAATCAAGATACTAGTTAGTTGAGTAGTGAATTTGTGAATCGACAATAAATTAAATTTGAAATCAAACACATAAAGTACATTATGAAGAACCAGATCATGAAGTAAAGAAACACTGCCCCTGTGAATTACTTTCAATCGATGTGAATTAGGCAAACAAACATATATAGGAGAGGGCAAGGAAGTGAGATTGAAAAGGAGTGAAAACTCATAAGTCATGTGCTCAGAAGCACCTGAATAAAAAATCCATGAATGTGAATCAATATGAGTGAACAAAGAAAAAATAGTAGGATTCAGAAGGGGTTTGATTATACCAGCACTATTGGCTAAGACATTGACATCTGATTGTTGCTCACTTTGTTGGCTAGGCTTGGGATATTGCATTAGCTGGAATATGTGAGAGGATTGTTCAGGAGAGAAGTATTGTATAGTCGACATACCATCAGGTAGCTGTGGAGTTCCAACCTAGGCAGCAGTGGTGCCAAAATTTGGGCTACTCTTGGACTTTGTGAATTTGAAAGTTGAGGGAAATCCAATTAATCTGTAACAGTTAGTAACCTCATGATTAGTAAGCTTACAATGAGTGCAAAACTTCCATGTCTTAGGTTTTTCAAAATTAGGATTGATCCTCCCATCCACATTCAGAGATCTTTGAAGAGTGAATCTCCTCTGGAACTTCTGTTGGTTCACCATGAAAGCACTGTCTGCAGGGTGTGAGACTACATGCACCTCACGCTGTTTTTCATCCTGAATAAGCAAGGAGTAAGCCTGACCCACACTTGGCAGATGGTCCATCATCAGAATACTACTCATTACACCTGAGTATGCTTCATTGAGACCCATTAAAAATTGAATGAGTCTACCATTCTGATGAGATTTAGCAGTTTTTGCCTTCCCTTCACATATACAAGCACAAGGACAATAATTAAGAACATCAAGTTCATCCCACAACTTATTCACCTTGGTGAAGTAACCTGCGATATCATTGGCCCCCTGTACAGCATCATTGAGCTCCTTTTTAAGTTGATATAACTGTGCTCCATTGCACTGCCCAAATCGGGCCTCTAAGTCTTTCCATATTTCTTTTGCAGTTGGATAATACAAGACAAATTCAGCTATGTCTCGAGAAAGAGAGTTGAGTATCCAAGAAATTACCATGTTGTTGCATCTGCTCCAAGCAGGATGCTGAGGTGAGGGTGATAAGAGGCATAATGAGAGAAGAATCAATGAAACTTAACTTGTTTTTGACGGAAAGAGCAATGATAATAGCTCTTTTCCAACCAGCAAATCCTTTGCCATCGGCAAAGGGAGTGAACCAACATCATTCCAGAAGAATCAGAAGGGTGAAAGTAGTGAGGGTGAGAAACATCGAGTGCTATAGTAGCAACAACGGTGCTCGGCACATCAGTGGTTTCAACCATGAGTGAAAAAGTAAAGATTCAACGAAAAATCAGGAAAAAAAATCTCCTAAAGCTCTGATACTATGTAGGAAATGAAAGAAACTTTGAGAATTTTCTCTTGTGATATTGAAAATGAAAAACTTGATAATCCAATCCACTGTACAAGCCTTACTATATATGCTAGAAAGAAAAACCTAAATCTATAACTAACCTCCAGCTGTCCTATTTACAATTCTTTTTTTTTTTGGTTTCCCACCCGGTGTCTTGAGTCCACATTGGAGCTCCGACTAAATCCGGATCGCGCTACTATAACAAACTTTATTCTCTATATATAAAATAAAGAAGAAATGCCAGAAATGTTGAATCTAGAGTCTTCCTATGAAAGAGGAAAATACTTGGGCCATCATAGGGGTCAATTCTTCTATTAGTAGAAGCCCATAATAATAACTTCAACATAAATGGCCCAAGACTGCATAATTAGTCTTTCTCTTTAACATGAGTTTGAGGTCTTTGTCCTGTAAGTACGAGGCTGTTGTCTTTCTCAGATTGATGATGATGACCAGTGTCAACAACATTATTATTAACGATGAAGATTCATCCAGTAAACTCCCAACTCTTCTTTTCATCTATTATTATGGCTGATTTGCTATCTTTGTCCACTTTTAATTGTCATGATTTTCTTTTTTAGAGTCAAACGCTAAGTACTTTGATTAACATTTTACGATGTATTTTTTTCATCAAATTGATATGCAAAAAAATGCAATTTATAGTACTTTTCGTATAGTTTTAGAATATCTAAATTTTTTGTTTAAAATATCAAATTAATGTAATCTATTTAACTTAGAAAATTAGTCATATTGACTTTTGAAAAGCGCAAAATGACAGTTAAAAGTGGACAGAGAAAGCAGTTGTTTATGATAAATGGTAGAGTACTCTATGTGTATGGTCCCATTGTCTACCAACCTCAGGGAAACTCTTACTCCAAAAAATCACTTGAGCTCCGCTTTAATTGAATTGATCACAGTTGTATTAAACTCCATTGGTCCCCTCTTTTGAACTGACATTATATTATATCCTCCATACACAACACTCCATCACCATGCTGTTTTGGGCCCACTCAGTCTCGTAGCCACATGTGGTTAAAAATGGTCAATTGAACATACTTTATCGAAAAATTATAACATATATGTTAAATTGTATAAATCTTGAATATTCTTTACGAAATTTCTGACTTCGCCATTATCCTACTCCATACTAATAATTGCTTTTAGTCAGCGTCAATCCAAATTAGTCGAATGTGAAAACAAAAGGGGTTCGGGTTTGGGGACCAATCTTTTCCGATTCATTCGCAGCTCATCAAATTTGCAATTTCTACAGTATATTTTGTTTCTTTCTCTCTTCTTGACTATTAAGAATGAAAACCAAATACACCTAAATACAATGAACAACTACCATGCAACCATTGATCTGCTATAAAGGCAAAACAACAATTGGGAGACAGAAATAAGGGGCCCAAAGGAGAAATTAACATTCTACCAAATTTTTGTGTATGGAGCATAGGTTAATCAAAGAAATAGCTGTACACATGCAAGGTACTCCAATTAACACACATCTCATCATGCCCTGTTCGGTTTTCTTTAACGTATCTAAGCTCAGTCTTAATCATACATTATCATATTGCATTTTGAGACCGTTGGTTTTACACAAGTAGCCAAAAATTGACAAATGGCATCACACCTATCGAAAATACTCATATGATTGGAGTACACTCGAAGGCTTGAGCATTTTCTTCAATAATGGCAATTATGGGTCCATCAAAGATTTAAGCAAAGTCGGTATGAAGGGAAAAAGAAGAAAAAAAACTGCTAAAATTGGGTGTAACTTTCTTGCCTGCCAATCCAAGAAAATGCTAATGCATAATATATAAACTGTTATTTAATAAAAAATTGTATAAAATTAAATAAGTGAACACATCTACGCGACATGTTTGTTAATTTGATCAAGGGAAGCAAGTAACAAGGACCCTTCTGTCATCCACATGACTTGTTTGACTTAAACTAAAGGTACTATATTTTGATTGTTGTAGAGGAAATACCAACCCTTTTGGCCTTGGACAATGAAAGAAAAGGGAAAAGCATTCCCCATAAACTAAGCATCAATCCATGAATCATGATCATCAACTTATTCAAATCCAATATTTTAACTGGAATGCTTGGACACTTATTAAAGTTCTTAGCTGTACTCTTGAATGTTCAAATGAACCTAAAAAGAGATTGACACCTAAGCCTAACTCAACCCCCAAAACTAGCTCATGAAGAGAGGATTGCCTAAGTTTATATAAGTATACCGTCAGTCCAATCTTCAACCAATGTGGGACTTTTACCTACTATGTCAGAACCAGAATACAACTAATCAAGAACACCCCAAAAGAAAGAATGAAAAAGTGAGTTAAGGTCCCTCTGGAAAAGCACCAAACCAAGATAATGATTTTTCTAATATGATTCAGTTATATTTTTCTACGTGCCAGTTGTGTGTTGATAAGAGGTGGGAGGCCCCTTGACACCGACAAGCATAATTAAATCCAGCCAACTTTTTGGCAAAAGAAAGCCATACCAGTGAGAGAAAGCGAACTAAATAGTGTTATAAACAAAGACAAAACACCCTGTAATCCTACAAATATAAATAAACGAATCATATAATAAAATATGCTTGTCACTGTTGTTTCTATACCCATGCTTCTATTCCAAAAAGTAAAAGAAAAATTTATCATACAGAAATGAACAAGAGAAGAATATATATAGCTCTAACCAAAAGAAACTTAAAAATAATAACACATGTTGAAAACAAAGCACCGGCAATGTTGACCTCATTGCCGCGTTCTTTGTAATGTTGTGCCAATCATCTTAAGTTCGAATCTCTTAACAGTTGCAGCAACATCTCTCATTGTAGTGTCAACATTATAAGGGATACCGTCAACGGTGATTGCCGTGGTGTTGACCAGCTGCCGGCATGGTTCACGGTGCTCTGCGATGGTCCCGTGATAGTGGAAGTACTTGATACGCCCTTCTGTCTTGTGTGTTGTCTTGCCTACTGTATTCTGAGACATATGCACACCGTTGGCGATCACATTACGAGGTTGTACTGCATATTTTCGATCCCTCCTAATACCCGTCTTCACGTCCTTGTACACTAGCTTCTCAAACCCCCATTTTCTGCAGCCAAATTAGCATTGAATCATCAGTTAAAGTGTTTGAATTCAAGAAATTTCAACACATACATTACATAACTTCATGCAAAATATACAAAACAAAGACGATTGTTAGTCGACCAAGTTGGAAGAGCATCAGAATGCAGGGCTGTAACATCGAACCCAAAACGACCTGTCAAAACCCACGAATCGTTTTCTTTTATCCAGTCTTCTAGTCTATCAAAATCAAGCATACCATATACAAACAGTAAACTCAGTTATTCAAAGATACAATTTTTACTCACTATCATACGAGCCTCAAAGTCGATTCACCACTAAAATAACGCTCAGACACAATTAGGTAATGACAACTATATATAAAAGAAAACCAACTATAATTGATTATGAGCATTAAGTATCTAAATTTTTCAGGACAGCTAATTTGGTCGAAGTTCCAATTCCAAACACCATGGAAAAAACATTCGATCCAGCTAAACAGGTCTCATTAAGGTAAATAGAGTCTTGACAAATTAAGACAGCTAAGCTTCCACTAGAGCAATACAAAATAAGGCATAATCATATTTAAAGCCAAGATCACAAGACTAATCACCAAACTAAAGAAGCAATCAAGAATTCCTTTACACTCGTGAAAAGTCGAATAATCCATCAAAGCATCTCAATTATATACCACTACAAGACATCAACAAATAAAGTTCAAAACCCCCTAGTCAATATAATTACTATCAGAATATCTAACCATACCATTTCAAATGCTCTGCAACAGTGAAAGAACTCATGTCTAGAGGAACGACAATCAACATAACATGATCGATATTGTTTAATATCTCATAGATAATCGAAAAATTTACTTAATTACTCCAAATTGGGATGGTTGATTTAGTTTAAGTACTGAAATTCTTTATTTCAATTAAAAATACCAGCACGGGTCAATGGAAATTCAGCATCTTGAATGTTTGTTGAGAAATATGTTGACCAATTTGAGCTTCTAATGCATAAGAAAACGCCAAAATGAATTAAAATAAGAAATTCACAAGTTGAATAGGAGTTTGGAAGGGATACCTGTAGGATTTACGGCGGTCCTCTTCGAGACAAAGCTTGTTAGACATTGGCATCTGTTCAATGGTGAACTGTGTATAATCCGATAAGGAATTCACTACAGATTTAATGGTGCTTTTCTTGGGTACAAAAATGTACTCATCCACATCAAAGAAGAACATCCATTTAGCTTGAAACTTATATCTATGTAAACAATCATTGACAATAAGGAACTGATTATGATAGTACCCATCAAATCTCTCTTGGTCCCTAATATCCTGTAATGTAACATATCCTTTATCTATCCATGGCTTAAGCACCTCCATTACCCCCTCATGTACACCTCCAGCATCGTGAATTACGAAATGGGACTTCTCTCCGAACAGCCTAACGTGAAATGCCAACCACTCTCTTACTCTCTGTGGACTCAAGTTCCCGTACAGAGACGACCCGCAGTAGAAGAAATCATACTTTGGGGGAGCTTCAAATACCGAAGTAAAGTTGACGAAATCCTGTCCCGTTTCCGACAATGCCTCAAAAGTGTCGGTGGTGTTAAAGTTAGTGTCGCCCCCGCCGTTAGTGGTGGCGTGAACGAGAAGGTTTCCGCCAGTTTCGCCGTTGCCAACTGGTACAGGGAAAGTGCAATTTATGACTAATACAGTATAAACCCTGCCATAACCCCAGTCCGGGAGGATCTTGTGACCAACGATGGAGATGGGGTTTTTCTGTTTATCAGAAGAAACCCACTCACAACGGTAACTGGGTTTGCCATAGACGTGAAGAGGCTTTGAACCTAAACCCATTACAGCAAAAGTGTTATAACCTCCTCTATAAGCAGACATCAGAATAAAATTGTACGCGGCGGAGCCAAAAGGGTTGAAAGCTCTCTTAACGACGCCGTTTTGTAGCAGTCTGTCTTTCTCCAACGACGGCGGCTCCGGTGGTGGATTAGTAGCACTCGTCGGCGGTGGAGTAGTAGCACTCGTCGGCGGTGGAGTAGTAGCAGATGGGGTTGATGAATTAGTAGCGTTTAAGTGAGAAACAGAGTGAAGTGGGGCGGCGGGAGTAGAAATACAGCTGCCAAGATCTATAGGGGAGAAAGCAATTAAACGAGAAGGGATAAAGTGAAGAAGTGTAATAAGAGAACAGAGGAAAAGAAGAACAGTAAGAAGAAGCTTAAGCTCAGCAGCACAATTCCAAACAACACCAACGAACATCCTCCGTTCTTTCTCTTTACTCATACTGAAAGATAAAGATGAGCAGACGACAGAGCAGTTGAGAGAGCTAAGAAGAAGAAGAAGAAGAAAAAAAGGGAAGAGAAGACAGGCTTTTGGTTATTCTAGAGTATATCTAGATGTCTCTTCTTTACAATGCTACTGCTTCTTTCCAGTATTCTCTCTCTATATCTATCTCTTTCTCTCTCTATACTGAAATCTGCATTGAGAGAAGGTGATTTGTGTTCTTATAAATCAACAATGGTGATTTCTGCAATTTAATTATGAAAAGGAAAGGATGGCTGCTATAATTTTGGGACTAAATAATAAGTATGCTGTAATAATGTGGAGACAGTGATTTATTAGGACTAATTGCCGACGGTGGTGGCCTAATTACCCGTAAAACTCGACTAAAGTAAAATTAAAGAGGATTCCCTAGGTTTGTCTAAAACAATTATTCTCTCTTTATTTTAATCTGTTACTTTTCCTAAGACTTTTCTAATTAGGTGCCAAGCTAGCAAGGATTAAATTTCATTCGGTGAAAAAACACACTCTTATATATACATAATTAAAATTTTATTTTATTTTTTTATGTATATATATAGTAGAGGTTAAAATCTTCTTTACTTTTTCATATTTTAATCTTTTTAATGAATTTCAAATCAAAACCAGCTATTCAATGAAAAAACATTATAACACTAGAATAGATTCATTCAACTTTAAACCATCAATTTACTTTTTAAAAATAGGTAAATATAATTAGTTATTTTTGTATCGGAAAATTAGTTATTTTTCTTATGTTATTCAAAAAGTCATTTAAATTATAGATTTTTTTAAAAATAAAATATGACATTTGATTTTTCAAGTCAGTTAATTAAACTCAACAAATATTAATTAAAATTGTCTAAGGCCTAATTTTACCATTCAATCCCTTGTAGATACATTCACATTATCCTTGTAGTATAATAATCTCTTGTTTCTTAAATTGTTTATTTTATTATACGCTTTAGTTCCAAGGTAATTGTAATTTGTACCTTTTGAGGGTAACTTATCTTGTTAGCTTTTGTTTCTATTAGAGAAAATTAAAATAATATATATTAATTTTAATATATATTATTTGGTACTACTAGTTGAAGGAATCAAAAGCAAAAGGAAAGTAATAGGTGGAAAAAGGTTTTTAATAGTCTTCAATGAGAGGCAACCTTGGAATTATTAGGTTGTATTTAATAATAATGGAATTGTTTAATTTAAGAATAATTTCATCTTTGAATATTTTAATTATCCTATTATAATATATTATTATTTTTGTTTTATATTTTATCATCCATAAAATTATTCTCGCATAATTTAATGGGGTATTATTTAATAACACTAACCAAATAAAGTTATGTATGAATTAAAAAATATTTTGCCCCTCCAAATAATTGTTTCAATTATTTTTTCAAGTTATTCCAACCAAACATGGTATTTTTTGTGTCAGGATTATGTTTTGCTAATATTTTCTGACCAAACAATCCGCAGAGTAAATTTTTTACAATAATAGTTTTATTATTGATGTAATATTAGGCATAATAAATTTAAATAATGGACTGCGTATGAAATGCTATTGTTTCTTATGTATCTACAATTCCTTTGTTTTTTCCTTATTCTTTTTTATTTGGAAAAGAATAGTGGAATAAACCCATATAATTTTTTAGAAATATATCAGTATTATTGCATCATCCATTCTAAATATCACTAAAGTCATTCAATTTTTTTCTTAATTATTACAAAAATAATCATTATAGAATAGCAGAAAACTGAAAAATAAGGACGACAAGTAATTGAGTTCAATAATTTCTCATAAAAAATTATTAGGAAGAAATTAAAGTGACATTTCATATATATATATCAGCATAATTGAATAACTTATTTGTTGCGATTTTTTTATGATTTCCAACTTGTGCAAAATTGACTGATTTTATTATTATAAATGATATTTGAATAAAATTGAGTGATATTTATGTTAAAAATAATAATAATATTGATATAATAAAATAAAATTTGAGTGATATTAATGAACGCGATAAATTTGGTGTAATCATGTGAAAGAAACAAATAATTTGGTATGAAATGTCTCAATTCATCTTCATGCATGTTAGCATATGGCTCACAAGCCACAAATCAAGTGAGTTGTTGTTGATTGAATGAAATGCTAATATTAATGACTTTTGCGTATTATTAGAGCAAATCTAATAAATAGAAAATTAAAAAGGCTTCAAATTGAATAATTGTTAAGAAATTTCACGTCCCTATAATAGTTAATTATCACTTGTTTCCTGGTGTAATTAAGAAAACAAAAAGAAATATAGTATTTTTATTTTTTGGTTGAAAATAGTTACATATTTGAGTGGAAGAAAAGATTTTACTTTTCCCACTCTCCGACTTTATCACCTCATAATATATTATGAGTGATTCCTCTATGACTTTTTATTAAATTATAAAGAAGTGTGAATTATTTTATTTTTTTAAAAAAACTATTGCGAATTTTAGCAGTTTATTGTTTTTTAATATTTTAGTATTAATAACGACTGGGGTTATAATACTGACTATGCATAAATCTATTAAGGTGAAGAGACACGATATATTTCAACAAAATAGTCTAATTTATTTTTTTCACATAGTTTATCTGTCAAATCAATAATTCTATTTTCAAAATAAATAAAGAAAATCAACTAAACATTTCAGCCGTAAATAAAAATGTCAATCGCATTCGATACTTAAATTTTGTTCTCACCAACTAATCATTTTAGGTGAATTGCTTCACAATAATAAATTGTATTTGGTTTGGTTTTATATAGTCAATCTAGGAATAAGAATACCACTAAGGCTTTATTTGGTATGCATACATAAGAGGATGTTTTTAAAAATTGGTTAAGATGGATCCACAATAAAGTGATATAAATAATGAAAATTCGTATAATCCATCAATTTATTGTATTTCATGACATATAAATATAATTTATATGGCTTGTTATTTGATAATACTATCCGAAAAATAAATCCCAAACCTAGTTTTGTGGGGAAACCATATTTTTACCTGGGGAATCTTACATTTATAGTTTAAATTAAACTCTATATTAATAATATTATGTTATTTGGTCAGTTTACTCTATTAATATTTACAATTTTATTTAATATGAATTAATAAATTGTCAGGAACACAATAATAACCTATATTTTCTAAAATATTGAATACACAAATTCAAAATCTTCATTCTAGCAATTAGGAGTGTCAAATGGACGGTTTGAGTTAAAATTAAAGATATTAAAATGAATTGAAATAGAAATTGGGTTGGACCACTACCTAACCAAGTTTAATTTGGGCTCAAATGGGTTGGACTAAAAAATGATAAAAATCGGTTGGGTCATGACCCACCCAATTTGACCCGCCTAATCTCAATAATTTTAACATGTTGCTATTTAACTTTTATCACCATAATTTGAATTTCAACTCAAGATTATTTTTTTTTTTTTAAAAACTTACAAATGGATAAATAAATACTAAAAGATATAAATAAATATCAATTCATACCTTCAATATATGAACACACATTACATTAATGCAAATAAAGAGTCTTAAAACGGGTTGAAATTGGAGATTGAATTGGGTTCAATTGAAGATTCTCTTAAAATAGATTAAGACTTGAATGAGTTGAGATTGAATTCAATTCAAATTATTTTGAGCCCAACACTTAAAATTCTGGACGGGTTGGCGAATTACCTGTATTTGGGCTATTTTTCACACTTCTACTAGCAATCCATTACTTATGTTTGGGCTCATTGCCCATATCGTTCCAGCCCATGAAACCGGACAGCCCAATATTTTCTGATTTTCCAACATTGAGCCCAAAATTTCCCTCTTCCCTCTTAGGCGTATAACTGCAAAACAATTCCTCCTTAAAACGCGGTTTGCTAGTTCAAATTGTCAATCCAACCTAGCCGCAATGAAGAGGAAACAGAAGTCCACCACCATCTCCGCCGAAGATACGGCGGACGCCGCCGCCGTAACCACCAGCACCACCATAGATTTGAAAGCCCTAATCCGGGATAACAGGCTCTTCTTCGACAAGTTGATTGACCTAATTCCTCCTAGATTCTACCTCCCTAAAGATGAACCCGATACCTGGTATCGAGGCCTTCCCAAAGCCGCCAAAGCTTCATTGAAGAAACAATCCAGAGAGAACCTCAAAATCGCCCGGCGCAACCGGCTTGACCCTGAGAAGAAAGAGCAGTCCTCTACTGTCGGCCTCCTCGAACAATCCCTTCAGAAAAAGCAAAAAACTGATGAGGAAGATGATTCCGGCGAGGAGGATCATGGTGAACCTACGCCCATTAATTTGGAGGAAAACGATAACCCTAACAACGATAACTCCTCTGGTACTTACGAAGAGTTGAGGCGTAGGCTACACAGAAAGATCGAAATGCTCCGCGGTAACCGGGGTGATGGAGAGAGTTCGGAGCGCAACAAATTTAATCAGCGCAAGAGGAGTGAAAAAGATGCATCTTTAGAGAAATCCGAGGGTAAGAAGAGAAAGAGGGGTGAAGACGACAATGGAGAAGACACTTCAATGGAAAAGGACATAGAGTTTGGGAAAGTCAAATTAGGAGACGACTATGACAAGAAAAAGAAGAAGAAGAAAGTATCCAAACCTAAAGAGTTGGAAAGACTGAAGAGGCTGGAAGAGGTGAAGAGGGAGAATAAGACGCTAGCGGATAAGGAAGCATGGAAGGCAGCAGCAAACAAGGCAATGGGATTGAAGGTGTTTGATAACCCTAAGTTGTTGAAGGAGAGTTTGAAGAAGGATAAGAGAAAGAAAGAGAAGAGTTCTGAGAAGTGGAAGGAAAGAATTCAGACTACGGAGAAGATGAAGAATGAGCGTCAGCAGAAGAGAAGGGATAACATTGCTGGCAAAGCCAAGGAGAAGAAGATGAGGAAGATTGCCAAAAGGGAAAAGAAGCTCATGAGGCCGGGCTTTGAGGGGCGAAGGGAAGGCTACGTTACTCAGGATAAAAGCTAAACTGGTCATGAACTCTTTCTTATGGCTTCTTATTTTGAATTTAGCTGTTCTTTCATTTGGAGAGAGTTTTGTGTTTGGTCTGAAATCTTTTGCTAATTCTGTGCTAGTCAAGTTTAAGCTTTTTCTATTCAGTAGTAATATGTTGGCTCATTAGCCTATCCCAACTGGTTTGGGATTGAGCATTGTTGATTTATAGTAACATGTTAGTTCATGATTTGTTTTCATGAAGTTAGCATGATAATATATGCTTGTCACCCAAATATCATTTAGTTTGATTAGAACATATTGTCTGCAAACATTTTTGTTTCTCAAACAGATGTGGAAATGGAACAAATATGAGATTGACTGTGGATCTATTTTGCTCTAGAACATATTTGGCATTGTCTGTATCTCTTTTATGAATAAATGTTTTACATGTAAAATCGATACATGTTCTCGCTATTTCAATTAGCTACACCCTTGAGACTCAAGATATACCAACTTATGCTCAAGTATCCATGACCTGATCTCATCAGTCTATTTCAGTGGTAGGTGGTTCTTCATGCTTTACTTGGAAAGCTTGCTTTCTTAAGTAAGTACGTTTGTTTAAGAATCCTTTGAGAAGCTAAGCTTCTGCTTATAGTAAGATTCTCTTTACTTCGTAGGGCTTGTGACTATTAGATGATATTGATAGTAACTTCAATGCTCAAATGTGACCACTGTTCTTGTAGTTAGTACCTACAAAGTAATTAAAATCGGGACGTGCAAAAAAAGGGAATAGTCTGGTGGAGCTTCAAGTGCAAAGTGCAACTAGGGCTTGGGGAAGAAAAATACTAAACAAATAAAAAAAAATAGAAAATAGAAATGTATTGCACTTCATAAAAAAAAATAAATAGAAATGTAATGCCAAAACTGTTAGTATAATGTTTTGTTCAATATGGAAAAATTATAATTAAGCTACATATATCAGATATGTTGTTCTGCTCTTGAAGATGTGAAGGTGCACACACCTTAGCAACTTGACGCCTACACTAAAGTGCCAGTTAAGCAAGGCGAAGCTATCAACCTGGGCTCACTGAGCTTTGTAACTTACACGTGCTAAGGGCGTAATGTGTTTCCAAGGCACACCACAGTCATTGACATATTATAATTGAGATCTCAGTATGCAGCCTTCACTAAAGTCCAGTTAAGCAAGGCGAAACTAACCTTCACTAAAGTGCCAGTTAAGTAAGGCGAAACTAACAACCTGGTCTCACTGAGCTTTCATAGCTTACACGTGCTAAGTTTAATGTGTTTCCATGGCCACACCATGGTCATTGACACATTATAGTTGAAATTCCAGTATGCAGCCTTCAATGTTAAGTTAAACAAACAGGGATTTCATTGTAATGTAGCGAAGTTGTAGACGGATGCTGTTGACCGATTCATGATTTCTTGCAAGTGTCTAGTCTTGAATCAAGTATGTTAAGATAAATCCAGAGATACAATACCATTGGATCAAAAAGAGATGATTTGTAGGTTAGATGAATATGTTCTTGATTATTGTTGTGAAAGAAGAGCTCAAGCACCTAAGGTCTAAGGATGTCCTGATGGTCAATTTAGACAGGATGAAAAAGGAGAACAAAGTCCAAATTCCAACATAGGCAATTTTTTATTTTTTAGATATTTTCTTTTTATTTGTCTAAGCTTTTGTGGCAAGTCACCCAAATACTTGTGTTGGTGAGAGGTAGCAGGTGCCCAAAAGTATAGTTGAGCGATGCACAAGCTGGGCCGAGCATCGCCTTTATAATAAAGAAAAAGAGAGCTTAAACCTTTTGATTGAATTGTAGTTCTACCTTTTATGCTTGTTCTGTTCTTTCGGTTCATGCTTAGAGGATCAAACACAAATTCTCAATCTCACTTTCTTCTTCATTGCTTTTCCACTTCCCTATTTCCAATCTCTTTCCAATACTCAAAACTCTGAGTTTCACACAGAAAATTCTCAATATGCTGCTGTATCAAATCTCCCACAAACTTCTGGGGTATAGCTAGCGAACTACTGCAATATTGCATCTAGTGCAGCAGCATAACTGCAAGTAGTAATAGTAAGCTGCAGAAACCGTCAAGCCATGGTAGGGCTGGCTTTAATTGCAAAGTGCAATTAAAAGGTGAGGTATATTTTTTTTAGCTCTTTTTATGCAAGTATTTTAGTATGGTTGCTTTCTAATAAATGAAGCTTATGAACTGGTTGTTCATCCTTTGTGCAGTATATGGCGTTCTAAGTGCTTAAAGCTTTGAGTTGTGAATGATCTCTCTAGTTTGTCAATTCTACTTGGAATTTGTTTTGTTTGGTCAGCAGGTTCAGTTGGATCCAGTTGATAAGCCAAGAACGGAGCTCTTTTATGCTTTCTGTGCTTTGTGCTTTAATAAGATGTTTTCTAACGCATAAAGGTGATAAATACATTGAAGATTAAGCAGAAATAAATTAGATGAGGGGCATCCAATAGTGTGAGTGAGTTCTTTCAGTCACATCCATGGTTGAGGTCTCTATCCCATTTTTGCACCTTCTCATTGATACAAGGGTCGTTTATTTTTCTCGCACACACCTACACGGCAGTCTGCAACACTCACAAACTTCAGCCTCACAACACACGCGAATTTTGCTAAGTATAGAAACTGTTTTCAAACTTAGGCAGCGGATTTAATTGAACAACACTTAGAACTTTTATAGGAACTCTTCCCAACCTTTATTAATATCAAAATTCAACAAAGGATAGGCTTCACAAATTAGACTAAGGCACAAAAACTCTCTCCCTCTGCCTTAGTCGAATTTCTGCCCATTTAAAAACTCTGCACAAGGCAGTTACAGCAGTTACAACCGACTCATGTGCCTGGCACATGTCTATGGTCAATCTTATCAGAACTTAACTAATTACAACAGTCATAATTCTAACAACCTATTTGAATTGAAATACATTGGACATGTGCCTCGCATATACCCCACAATGCCTTAGCCGAATTTCCACATAACCCACACTTAGAATAATTCTTGACTGCTTCCCATAATTAGTTTTATTTCCTGATTTTCTTGCCAGCCTCATGCCTTCACCTCAAATCAGCTTTGTCTTGTCATCGTGAAATCCCACAGCCTTGCCTTGTCAAGCCAACACACTTTGTCCAGCCTTGCCTTGCTTTGCCGATGCCACACTGCCTTGCCTTGCCTTGCGTCCAAGTCTGCCTAGCCAACACTCTAGCATCCTTGGTCATACTGCCCACTAACACTTAGTCGCCACTGCTACATTGATTCCTCATGCCATGTCAAGTCCAATGTAGAAGTCCTTGCCATGCCCGTGCCATGCCGCTTAGTTAGATTGAGCACGATGTTGGTCAGCATATTTCTTCATGCGCCGCTGAGCCTTGCGCAAATTGTCTTGTGCTTCAGAAATCATTTCATGCCTGTCTCTTGCAACCCTATATGCTCCAGGACACTTTCTTTGGCTCTTGGTCTTAGCAACCTCAAGTGGAGTCATAGGCTGCTTGCCCAACACGATCTCAAATGGACTCATTTCAGTTGCCGATGACTTGTGCAGATTGTAGCAAAACTGCGCAGTGTCAAGCAATTCCACCCAATTCCTTTGACTCGCCGTCACATAGTGCCTCAAGTATTCCTCCAGCAAGTGGTTTATCCTTTCCGTTTGCCCATCTGTTTGCGGATGATTTGCAATAGAAAACTTCAAATCGGTTCCCATCATATTGAACAAAGCTGTCCAAAACCTGCCTGTGAACCTTGTATCTCTATCACTCACAATGTCAGCTGGAACACCAAAGTACTTAACCACATTTTTATAGAATAATTCAGCAGCCACTTCCGACGTACATAAACTAGGTGCAGCAATGAACACAGAGTACTTTGAGAATCTGTCAACTACCACCATAATAGATGCATTACCCTCAACCTTTGGAAAACCAGAAATGAAATCCATGCTTACCGACAACCATGGCCGTTCAGGAATAGGCAAAGGTTGCAGCAGTC
>JAJONR010032270.1:0-21032 GCA_029582245.1 Solanum etuberosum
AAAAAAAAAAACATTTCACTTTTAAAACACATCCCCTATTTCCCTCTTTTCCCAAACCGTTTCAAACCATTAGTTCCCCCATAAAAAACCTATTAATCTGCCCCCACTACTCCAATATATTCCCTACTTCCATTTTTTCCCCATTCTTCCCCAATTCCTTTTTATCCATATTTTTCTCCTCCAAAAAGCAGCAAGGTCCGGGTTCGGTGTCTATTTCATTTGGGTCTTAAGAAGAAATCTCAACTAAAACACTCCTCAACTTTTCTTTACTTGTAAGGTAAACGATTTCACCAAACCTTGAATTTTTCATTGTTTAAATTTAAATCACAAAGTTGTACTTGACCTTGGGTATAAAATTACATGTTTAAATCCATTAAAACTAGTTCTAAACTACCCTTGGGATGATGGTGTTGTTAGTGTGTTGATGTATTGAACTAAATAATGTGGGTTAGATGTCTAAGTAAATTTCTTGACTTAGGGTTTCAAATTAAGTTTGATTGGAATGTGAAATTTGAATGATTGAAAACCTAGGAATGATAGACTACCATGATAATATGTTGAAATGTATGTTTTAGACGTAGTTTAGGTGTTAAATGTGTTTTGAACATGTTGTACTCAAAGTGAAAAACCACAAGTGCATACATCACTGGTCGACGACCACAATCCACGAACTGTGGGGTAACTTACGGGCCGTAGGTCATGTTCTGTCAATCTAGTTCACACAAAATAGCTTAAGTTGTGAACCATCGCATGAACTATGGTCCGTCGTTCAATCGAAAAACCATTCTGCACGACCGTGGTTCCAGCTTAAAAAACTTGATAATTAGTTGCTTGACCTACGGAGGGGACCAACGGCTTGTTGTTCAACCGACGGTCCGTAGGTACCCACCGTAGGTCCTAAAAACAGTTATTTTCTTACTTTTTAAATATTTTTACTTAGTTCAAATTTTGTTCTAAATTTATTTCTTGGTTCTTTTTGAGTTCTTTGGTTAGTAACTAGTCTCCCACAGGTCAAATGGCGCCAAAGGAAGCACCCGTCTACCAGAGGAAAGGGAAGTCCAAGTCGGTAGCACCCTTGCTCCGACTCGTTGACGAGTCCAGTGGAGAGGAGTACGCACTAGAGCATAATAGAGGCTCCCCCACTACCCCCTTAACCATGAGGCACCGGAGTAGGCAGGTGGTAGTATCAGATTAAGAACACTCACCCAGTCCCGCAGTTACCCCCAGTTAGAGTTGGGGGCCCAACATTCTGGAGATTCGTAAGCCGGCTCCGAATAACATTCCGGCTTCAGCTCTAGTGGCACACCAACCTGAACCTCTGATGACAATAGCTCTGGTGAGGGTCATGACCTGCCTAGCATTCCGATGCACCCTGTTCTTCTGTCTGCTGAGCCAAACAAGTGGTGTGCTGCTGGACAGTTTCAGAATCTTTATGAAGGGCAGTACAAAAATGAGCAGCAGAAGCTTCCCAGGACTATTATTGAGGAGCGTCGGGTACTCACTAGGAGCCTCCACACCATGCCAACTATTGAATAGCTGTTCAAAAAGCATGGTCTGAGAGTTTTATGCCTCTTACGCCACGACTGTGCAGAAAACTATGCCACCACGGGCTAAGCAATTAGCTCAGCCTTCTTTACAGGCCACATTGGTGCAGGATTTCTCCGTGGACATCTCAGAGACGACTATCTGCCATTTTTTTTACGGCCCAACCAACACTCTGCCGATTAATAAAATAGAGTATGACTACAGGATGGGGGTGGTTCAGAGTAGGGCTTTCTAGAAGGATGCCAAGCAGTGAGAGGCGTTATTATGATAAATGGCTCGTCACATCGCTGAGGATAGTGAAAGCACTGAGTAGGTGCGTGACATGACTTTGACTATTAGAAAGGCAACCTGAGCCTCACAGCAAAGTTCTTTTGGTCCATTGTACGGACTAGGTTGTCTCCTACACAAGTAGAAAACATGGTGACTTGGGATAGAGCTGTGATGCTAGCTGCTAGTATGGCGGGACTTGAGATTGAATTCCCGTGCATTATGATTGCCGAGATACATGAGAAGGCGTTCAAGACGACGACCACCTTCCCCTTCCCCTTCCTTATTTTTCTGCTATGTAGGGAGGCTACAGTACCCATTTGGCATTGTGACAGATTGACTAAGGCGAAGAAGACTTTTTATGTCGGTCTCATTAGAGATGAGGCTAACCTGTAGCACCGAGGAAGGGACCACAAATTGACCTACCTCATTTGGGTGATAATCTAGCCAGAGATGTTGAGCAGATTTAGGTTGAGCAAGCTGATGATGATACTATGCCTGCCACTACATCAGAGGCACGGTCTCCCCCGGCCACTTCCACTAATCATTCTTCTAGCTCTTCCCAAGCTACTACCGCTTCAAGGTCTAATATGGTACCTTTGGCTCGAGTCCAGAAATTAGAGACTCAGATGGCCACACTGTTGCAGCATATGATACCATGGATGCAGAGGTCCGTGGAGAGGATGATGGAGAGGATGTATGGAGAGGATGATGGACCCAAACATCCAAGTGGTCCACAAAAGGTTAGATGCATTCGAGCTCAGAGTATTGGAGAGGCCTGGGCCTACTATTGATCTCCCTACTTTCAAGACGTAGTTGGCTAGGCTCCGATCTGATGTTGATGCTCTCCTTTCTCCTGCTGAGGATGTCCCCGAGCCCACACATGATGTTGAAATAGATGATGTGGTGATGAATGAACTTTTTAGTGATGTGATGACACCACCTGACCATTCCCATGCGGCTAGGAAGCTCACCCACTCTTCTAAGCACACTTTAGATGCTGATGAGGTCCGATAGGATAGGAAGAGAGAGAGGCAGTAGTTCTAGGAAGCACAATGATAGTCTCTTTTAGAGGAGGAGATGCGGCAGCAGAGAGCCCGTGAGATGGCAGTTGCGGGTTCATCTGTTTAGAGGAGCACTAATAATGGTGTTCCCACTATTGATAAGGGCACTACTTAGGGCATCACTATTGTTGATCCAGCGGCTTCTGGGAAATTGGACCCACTCACTTCTTGATGGGTCTTCGGCGCTTACGCACCACAGGTTTGCTTCACCCTTTGCTTTGCATTTATTGTGCATTGAGGGCAATTGCACCATTTTTTCATAGGGGTGGGGTAAATGGGTTGTGAGTGGTAGGGTGAAATCTGAGTAACCCAACTCGTAACCCTCCCTTGAGGTTTTCTTGCCTGTGTTCTTTTCCTCCAAGGGACTGTTTCATATTTTTGTTGAACCGGCATGTTGAGGAGTGTATAAGTGTAGAAGTAGACCAAAAGAATGAAAAACATGATGGCATAAGAGCATGAAAATTGATACATGTACGAAACTTTGAACTGTGCAATATCTGTAGGCTTAATGAGTTGAATGTGTTTGATATTTATGTGACATGACAGGAACTGGTATGATAGCATGGCTTAAGCTAGAACTTGAACTAGATTCTTCAATGATTCGATAATGAAACAATGTGCCAAGTGTGTGTGAGGTGATTTTTTATATTCATGCAATGTCTGCCAATCTAGAACATGCCTCGTTGATCCTACTAAGATAATCTAGGCTGGGAATTGGGAAATGATCATAGGCCCTTGTTGATAATAAGTCCACTTAAGCCTAAAAAGAATCCAACCAAAAGAAATAAATGATTCCTTCGATCCAAATGTTTGAGGATAATGACTACCATTTCTTTCAATACACCTAACTCACCTTCCCTAAAATCTGTTTTGGCCCTTGTCCCTTATTGGGCATTGTGCACCTTAACTTAGGCCAAAAGCTTAAGTTGAGTGTGGCTAATTCAGAAGTTACCTTAATCTCAGCCCTGGTCTGACCTAGGACATCGTGCACCTCAACTCATGAAAAATACAAAATTTTAGGGTGGCTATGAAGAAGGAAACTGAAATAAAAGTATATGAAAAGAGTTGTTTGTAGGATAAGGAAAAGATAGTAAAAGGTATGACTGAATCTAAAAGAAACAAATGAGTGACGATAAAGGTGAATAAAAAAAGAAAAAAAGAAGAATGAAAAAGGTAAAGTCACATCTGCGCTGAAATAAGTCAAGGAAAAGAGTAGAAAACAAAATGATGTCAAAGTTGGTTGAGAAAGGAGGTAAATAGCCAATGTAATGTCAAGGCGGAATGAAAATTCACTAAAATACCCAAAATGTACCATACTTGACCCTGAGCCCACATTACAGGCTAAGAAAGCCCTATAGTGATCCTAGTTAACTAGTGTAGAGAGCATATGTAGCAAAAATAAGGGCAGGCCTATGGCATTGAGAACTAACTATATTTGAATTCACTTCTAAACGTGAGTGTTTCGTTAATCCTTAAGCTAAAACATCAAATTTTGTGTGAGAAAAAGGATTTCTTTGTGGTAAGGGCACTAGTTATATTATTTGAAAGTTGGTATCTTGCTGATTGTTGAAAGTGTATGTGGTGATATAAATTGGTCTGTCTATGTCATGTTCTGATCCGCATGAGTTAGCTTATTGAGTCTAAATGAGAAGATTTGCACTGGGTGAAAGAGTTGATAGACAAAGCCAGATGATTGCTTGAGTTTGTGTGTTTGCTTCTACATGAGTGTCGTTTAGAGTTTATTGTGTTGCTTGAGGACAAGGAACGATTATAAGTTGAGGGAGTTGATGTATCGTGAGTTTACGGTATTTTTGATGCATTATACTTGAAATTTGTGTGCGTCTTAGGAATTTTTTTCATTAGATATGATGGTGTTTCGTCTAATTTTGCAGGAAATCGGTTTGAAGCAGTTGATGTTGAATGTAGCTGAACCAGTAGGAATGTGGCAACCTAAGAACGCACCCACAAGCCGTCACTCAGTATACAAGCCGTAGGTGGAAGCCGTGGGTCTGATGTTCAAGTAAGTCTCACCTAAGTGTGGAACCACGGATGCCAACGACGGACCGTAGCCTGACTGATGGATCGTGGATGCTAACTGTCGATGGAATTAGAGAAAATGAGTTTCAGTACTTGAACAATAGAGAGACATGATGGGTCGTCCATAGAACTATGGACCGTAGGTCAGGACCGTCAAGGGAAGACCAAGAATTTTTGGCCAACTGCTGAAATACGGAGGGAACACACGGACCGTTGGCTGATCCACGATCTGTCTTTCACTGCCGTCGATCGAAACTGCCAAAACCAGATTTTCCTTATTTTCTTTTCTTACTTTGTTTAGGACTTAGCTACTATAAACATAAGTTGTAATTTACGTTTTTAGGGGTTAGACCTTTTTGGAGACTATTGTTGTTGGCTTTTGGGATTATTTTCCAAGCAATTTTGCAATTTAATTCTTGAAGTTCGTTTTATGCAATTTGATTTTTCACTTTCAATTGAAGATTATGGTATTGATCTATTTTGATTGTAATTTCATGATTAATCTTGTAAACCCTAATATGAATTGTAAATTCTCAAGCATGAGTAGCTAAATCCACAACTAGAGTTGTGGGAACAATGAGCAATTAACAATGTCTGCCTAATAAATAATTAATTCTAGAAAAGTGTTTATGCATTTATGATACGCTCAAATTACACCTCCCTATAGAAGTATAAGCGATTGTTATCAAGTAAAGAACCCAACTTGTAGGTTGAGGTCGATCCCACGAGGAATATGGTTCAGACTTAAACATAACTAACAATTATATCTGTTTAGTCAACTTATTTCCGAGGAAAGTAAACATGGGGGATTTTGTAAGTAAGTAACAAATTTGAATGCTTAAGTAACAAGTAAACAATATTAACCTTCTGAGTTATCAATATGAGAAAGAAACTAGGGTATATGTGTTCCCCACAAGCTCTTAACGCAGTAATCTTAATAATAGTAATCATTTCCTAGTGTTTAACATGCAGAGTTGGTAAGTAAGGTATCACTAAGTTATTGGTCCTCCAAATAGGGAATTTCACCACGCAACTTGGTCCTTCTACGGGTCTATGCTTTACTAACCCTTACCTTTACCCTAGATTAGTCGTCATATCAATGTAGTTCAGTTTTCATCCTCACTCAAATTGACATCGAACTATTAGATAGCATCCACTAAATAACTGTTGTTTAATCCTTTTCTCATTTACTACCTCCTTGGTCCGGCAATTAGAAACAAGGCGAGTTCTAACGTTTGCAACAACTAAAAAGACTTCTAAATGAAAGGATTAAAAATACATGTCTGAACACTATTCAAGAATTACTTAATTATTATTCATACTTTGTTAATTGCTCATGGCTCCCACAACCCTAGTTCTGGATTTATCTACTTATGCTTGAGAGTTCACAATTCATAAGTAAGTTGAAAGAATTGATGAACTGACAATTAGAATAGATGAAACCTGACAACTTGAATTGAATTTCAAAGTGAAAATTGTATAAAATGAAATCCGGAAATTTAATTGCTAAGAGTTTGAAATTAATTCCCAAAGAACAAAAACTAGAAGTTTATAATAATGTCTAACCCCTAAAAATGAGGATTACAACTCCTATTTATAGAAAATTAATCCTAAATTAAAAAGAAAACAAAATAAGGAAATAAACTGCTCAGACGTGGTTTCGATCAATGCCTCGACCTACGAACCATGGGTCGACCTACGGTTCGTAGGTCACCCTCCGTGATCAAACACTTGGAAAATAAAATCAGGTACTGGAACTTCAACTCTCTGATCTCCATCGACGGATGTGCAGGATGGCCCGTGGGTCGACCTACGGTCCATCGATGCCTCTGTGGTTCCACACTTGGTCAGACTTCCCTGATTTTCCACCTACGCTTGCCCACCTACGGGTCGTTGATTGGACTACGGTTCATCCTATTAATCTGTGGTTCGAGTACTGGAACTCAACCTCCTGACCAGGACCTATGACTGCCCATCCATGGTCCGTGGTTGGCTCCGTCGGTGGCCACTTCTGCACTTTTCAGCTCGCATCTTCATCAACCGCATCAAAGCCTATTTCCTACAAGAATTACACACAACATTATTTCTGATAAAAAACTAGCCCAAGACACACACAAACTTTAAGTGAAATGCATCAAAAAATACCGTAAACTCACGGTATATCAACACCCTCCACTTAAACTTGTTGTTTGTCCTCAAGCGACACACTGAAACTCTAAATGACACTTATGTAGCAGTAAAAATACAAACTCAAGCAATCACATGGCTTTCTCAATCAATTCCATCACTTAGTGCAAATCTTCTCATCTAGACTCAACAAGCTAACTCATGCGGATCAAAATATGACATAGATCGACCAGTAGACATCACAACATACACTTTTCACAATCACAAAGGTACCAATTCTCCAACAATGTAACTAGTTCCCTCACTTCAAATGAAATCCTTTTTCACACAATAAATATGAATTTCAAGTTAAGGGATTCATTCAACACTCACGTTCTGAAGTGACTTCAAGTACAGTTAGTGCTCAATACCATAGGCTTGCCCTTATTTTCACTGCATAGAATCTCCAAACTAGTGATTAGTATCATTATAGGACTTGCTTAGCTTGTAACGTAGGCTCAGGGTCAGGTAGGGTAGATTTGGGTACTTTTTAGTGACTTTTGTATCCTCCTTGACATTACATTGGCTTTTTACCTCTTTTCTCAACCAATTCTTGACATCTTTTTATTTTTTGCTCTTCCCTTGACTCTCTTCAACACAGATGTGACTTTTGACTTTATTGCACTTATTTTTCACTTTCTTCTTTTTCTTTTACTTTATCTTTCTTTCTTTCTTTCATCACTTTTGTCATTCATCTTTTTGCTTCTTTTGACTTCAGTCACATCTTTTTTTCTTTCTTTTCCTTTCTTTTCCTTTTTTTTTTCTTCTACACAATACTCTTTTCATACCCTTTTTATTTCTGTTTCCTTTTTCATAGCCACCCTCAACTTATGTATTTTTTATGGGTTGAGGTGCACAATATCCAATGTCGGACTAGGGCAATATTAAGGTAACTTTTTGAATTAGCCACCCTCAACTTAGGCTTTTACCCTAAGTTAAGGTGCACATGTCCAAGGAGGGACCGGTGCCAAAACAATCTTTTAGGGAAGGTGAATTAGGTGTATTTGAAAGAAGTGGTCTACCTTAGGCTCAAATATTTGAATCAAATGGAGCATTTATTTCTTTTGGTTGAATCATTTTAGGCTTGAGTGGACTTATTTGAACAAGGGCCTATGATCATCTCCCAACTTCTAACCTAGATTATCTTAACAGGACCAACAGGGCAAGTTCTAGATTGGCACATACTGCATGAACATTCAAACCTTTCTCACACACACTTGGTACATTTTTTCATTATCAGATAATTGAATTAGCCAGTTTAGGTTTTAGCTTAAGTCATGCTATCATACCGGTTCCTTATCATGTCATATGAAGATCCAACACATTCAACTCATTAAGCCTATAGATCTAGCACATTTCAAAATTTTTAGAGAGGTGTCAATTTCATGCTTTTTATGCCATCATGCTTTCATTCTTATACTTACTTCTACACATACAATCCTAATATGTCGGTTCAACATAAATGTAAAACAGTCCCTTGGGGGTAAAGAACACAGACAAGAAAACCCCAAGGGAGGATTATCAGTTGGGTTACTCAGACTTCACCCTATCACTCAAAATCCGCTTACCCCTCCCGCAACAAAATAGGGTGCAATTGCCCTCAATGCACAAAATAAAAAGTAAAGCATAGGGTGAAGCAAACCTATGGCGCAAATGCACCGAAGACCTATCAATAAGCAGGTGGATCCAGTTTCCCCAAACCCAATGGATCAACACTAGGGACGTAATTAGTAACGCCCTCACAAACAATGGGAACACCACTAGTAGTTCTCCTCGAACCAGAAGGGCCAAAATCTATCTCACAGGCCCGTTGCTGCCTCTTCTCCTCATCAATGATGGACTCTCGGTGGGCTAACTTAAACTACTGGCGCTCCTTCTTCTTCAGTATTCGAGCCTCATCAGCATCGAAAGTATGGTCGGAGCAGTGGCGCTTCCCAGTAGTACGGGAAGGATCAGGTGGTGGCATAGTATCGCTAAGAAGGGAAGTCATCACCAACTCATCCTCCTCAATCGCAGGGGCAGACTCTGACATAGTATCAGTAGGGGCCAAGAGGGTATCAACATCGGCACAGAGGCTAGCTAACTCTGTCTGGAAGGTGGTGAGATCAATAGCAGGGGCAGACCTCTCCAAAACCCGTAACTCAGATGCATCCAGGCGCTTATGAATGACTTGAATCTTTCGATCCATCATCTGCTCCATCCTATCCTCAGACTCCTCAACACAACACTGCATCGACGACCTCATATGCTGCAGCAAGGTAGCTATCTGGGGTCTCCAACTTCTGGACTCTTGCCAGAGAAACGACAGTGGACCCTGAAGAGGGAGTGGCTCTGGATGAGCTCAGGGCCTGACTAGTTGCCGTAGAGGGTGGAACATGGGCATCTGCTGAAGGGGCTAGAATAGTAGTGTCATCAAAAGCCTGGATATGCTCCAGATTAGCAGTAAGATGAGCACCCAAGGGAGGTACGTCAACCTGTGGCTCCTTCCGTGGTGCAGTAAAATTAGGATCATCTCGAATGAGGTCGATGTCTACTGTCTTGGTCTCCTCGAGGAACCTATCACAATGCCAAATTGGCACTGAAGCCTCCCTACAGAGATGGAATATCAGCCACCGGAAGGGCAGAGTGGTGGTGGTCTTGAATGCCCTCTCATGGATCTCGGCAATCAGGATGCGGGAGAAATCAAGCTCCAAACCCGCCATAAGAGCTGCTATCATCACGGATCGATCCCAAGTGACAACATTGTTTGCCTAAGTAGGGGACAGTCTAGTACGAACCACAAGCTAGAAGAACTTCACTGTGAAGCTCAGAGTTTCCTTTCTGATAGGAAATGTCATGTTCCTTACCCATTCGGTGTGCTCGCCCTCATCAGCAATGTGTCGGGCCATCCACCTTAGAAGTATCTCTCTCTGCTCGGTATCCCTATGAAATGCCCCGCTCTGAAAAATGCCCATCCTATTGTCATACTCCGTTCTATTAATAAGCAGAGTGTGGGCTGGGCCATAGATGAACTGGCGAATGGTGGCCTCTGAGATGTAAACTGAGAAATTTCGCACCAATGTGGACTGAAGTGGAGGTTGGGCCAGTGGCTTAGCCCTCTTGGATATGGCATTGCAGATCGTGGCGGCATAGGAAGCATAAAACACCCGAGTCATATCCTCACTGTAATTCCCTGGACCCCGTGCCATCCACTCACATTTGTGCCTACGGAATACCTCCTCAATAATGGGCACGGTGTGGAGGCTGCCTGTAAGAACCCTGCGCTCCTCAGTAATGGTCCTGGCCATCTTCCGGTGTTCATTGAGCATGGTACCATTTTCATATAGTTAGTACTGGCCCTTCACGCACTATCTATTTTGTTCAGCAGCATTAGGGGAAGGCTCAGCTCTGGGAGGTACCGGGATGTCTCCTGAGCTATCGGCATCAGATGAAGAAGCGCGACTGCTGCTAGAGCTAGAGCCGAACTGTGACTCTCCTGAATGTGTGTCCCCCTCCTCAGACTGGAAGGTAGTGACCTCAACCTCGTCACTAGTAGAAATAAACTGGTGGAATTTTTTCCTAGTAGTGCGGGGTGTAGTAGGGGAGACCCTGGTTGTAGGTGGGATATACTCGTCGCCGTTGGCCTCATCTAGCAGACATCGGGATGGGGCGACAGACTTTGACTTCCCCTTCTTGACATACACTGGGGCTTTTTTAGGGGCCACGGTACCTCTGGAAACTAGTTAGTACCAAAACAAGGCAATAAGACTCCTGGAATAATTTTAGAATAAGATTCAGTCCCAGAAAAAAATTCAAAAAAATTTCAGGCAGTAGCTGAGCTTGTGACCCCCGGTGGGTACCTACGGTCCTTCGATGGAACGACGGTCCGTTGGTCCCCTCCGTAGGTCAGTGTTCCCATTTTTGGATTGCTGACGTTGGAACTACGGATGTACAGAACCGTCCGTCGATTCAACGACGGACCGTAGGTCACACCGTGGTTCTTGACTTAACCCAGATATTTTGTGCTACTGATCCACGGACCCCTACCTATGTTCTGTAGGTTGACCTACGGTCCGTGGGTGGATTTCGTAGATCAGTTCTCTGCCAGGCATAAAACTTCAAGTCACAGTCAATGCATAATTTCAACAAAACTCACTCAAAGTAAGCCTAAACATGCATTTCAACACATTTTATCGGTAGTTCATCATCCTTAGGATTGTGATCATGCAATTTCTTACACATTAATACAAAAACATTGAACAACCCTAAGTAAGAACTTCCAATTAGACGTATCACCCTAATTAGTTTATTTTAATTAATGACACACTCACATACCATCATTCCAAGGGTGTTTCTAAACTAGAATTCAACATTTAAAAAAGTGAGTTAACAACCCAAGGTCAAGTTCATCATTGTGATTTCAATTTAAAATAATGAAATATTCAAAGTTCAGGAGAAATCGATTTACCTTACAAGTGAGCAACGATGGTGAGTGTGTGATCAAGTAGAAAAGCTCCTAAACCAACGGTGACACCGAACCCGCACCTTAAAAGCTTTTGGAGTGAAAATGGAGGTGATTTGGAATAGGCAATGGAAGATATGGGATTGGAAATTGAATTGAATCAATTAGAGAGTGATTGGGGGTTTTTTTTAATGGATGAATATGGGGTAAATGGAAGGTTTAAAACGGCTAGGGGGAGAAAATGGAAGTGGGAAAAGAAATTGAAGTGAACGGTTATATTTATTTGGGGTCGGGGTCGGGTCAGGCAGAAACACTAACTTGGACCCACCAGACCCTGTCGACCTACGGTCTGTAGATCAGGTTCGTAGGTCATGCTGACACTTACAAAAAAATAGAAATTTACTTGGGATCTACGGACGCCATCCACGGTCCGTGGATTGACCATTGGACCGTCGATGGGGCCCGTAGACCACTGCACAACTTTTTATGCAGATATTGCCTTTTCGTCCCTGCACACGTAGCAACCATTAGGACCTTTTTTTTACATTTTCTGGAAACTTTTTAGACACGCACCCTATTCTATATCTAGCCAACACTAATCAGAAAAATAAACACCTATCTAAAGAGCTACAAAATCATAAAGAAAGAGGAAAACTCCTATATCGAAAAGAAACTCCTATAGTTGGCTAGATTGTACATATTCGGTTGCCTACCAAGCAGCACTTGATTTAACGTCGCGACACGACGCAGACATCTTGATTACTCATATTTCATCAAGATAATAAGCCTCTTTCACTTCTTGTACACTCTCAGATTTCCCCAAGTAGACTTTTATCCTTTGTCTGTTCACCTTGAACCTCGTCCCTTCCTTGTCCCCAACGCATGCATCATCAGAAGTGGCACACAAAATATTCTCATCACTGAGGCCATACAAATTGAACATTTCAGAAGCTTCTAGAGACCGGCGCCTAGGAAACAAGAGTAACCTTGAGTTGAATAAGAGCACCAGATTACTGGCAACAAATTCACGCTTTCCAAGCTTCTGATCATGGTACTTCTTCATCTTCTCATTCTACAAGGATGAACTTTCATATGCTTTTAAGCGAAATTCATCAAATTCATTCATGTCATTCAGTCTTCGACTCGATGCGGCACCCCAATCCAAATTCAACTTCTTTAGCGCCCACATTGCTTTATGCTCTAGCTCTACATGCAAATGACATGACTTCCCATATACAAGTTGGTAGGGGGACATACCTATGGGAGTCTTGAATGTGGTGCGATAGGCTCATAGAGCATAATCAAGCCTTCTTGACCAATCAGTTATGTTGGCGTTCACAGTCTTTGCAAGGATTTTCTTTATCTCTCTATTTGACACCTCAACTTGCCCACTAGACTGCGGATGGTAAGAAGTGGCTACATTGTGACGAACACCATATTTATCTAGCAACGCCTTGAACAACCTGTTACAAAAGTGAGAACCTCCATCGCTGATAATTGCCCTAGGTGTACCAAATTTGGAGAAGATACACTATTTTAGGAATACGGTGACACTCTTTCCCTCATTGTTTGAAAGCGCAATTTCCTCCACCCATTTTGATACATAGTCAACCACAACAACAATATACTTCATCCCAAGTGAAATCACAAATGGACCCATGAAATCAAGACCCCAGACATCGAATAACTTAATCACCAATATCGGGTTCATAGGTAGCTCTTTCTTCTTTGAAATTCCTCCTTCTCGTTGGCAACGATCACAAGACTTGGCGAAATCATGAGCATCTTGGTGGATGGTGGGCCAGTAATACCTACACTAAAAGATTTTATGAGCAGTCCTAATACAACTATGATGCCTACCAACAGGCATTGAATGACACGCCTCGAGTATACTCATAATCAATACCTCAAGCACACAACGACGAATAATCCCATCAGCACAAATACGAAACAAGTAAGGCTCATCCCAAAAGAATTTATTCACATCAGACATGAATTTTTTTCATTGGTGGAATGACAAATCCGAAGGAACCAAATCACTTGCCAAGTAATTAGTAATATCTGTGAACCAAGGGATAAGATCATAAGAAACTACTAATACTTGTTCATCAGGGAACACATCATTAATCTCAACTCCATCCTTAAACTTGATCATACCTTCCTCCTCTATTCTGGACAAATGATCAGCAACCTGATTTTTTGTCTCCTTTCTATCCTTTACCTCAAACTCGAACTCTTGCAACAAAAGCATCCATGTAATCAACCTTGGTTTTTCATCCTTTTTAGCCATTAGATACCTTAATGTAGAATGGTCAGTATGCACTATGACTTTAGAACCAAGCAAGTAGGACATAAATTTCTCGAATGCGAAAACCACAGCAAAGAGGTCGTGTTCAGTCACAATATAGTTCTTTTAAGCCACATTCAGAGCTTTGCTGGCATAGTAAATCAGACGAAGAATCTTCTCTCGCCTCTGTCCTAATACTACCCCAAGCGCCACCCCGCTCGCATCACACATAAATTCAAACGGTTGTCCCCAATCCGGTGAAATAATGATAGGTGCGGAAGTTAACTTGGCTTTCAACTCTCCAAATGCTCTCAGACAAGCATCATCAAAATCAAACTTACACTCCTTTTTGAGTAGTTTGCACAATGGGTGTGCAATTTTTGAGAAATCTTTTATGAACCTCCGGTAGAAACTTCCATGCCCAAGGAAACTCCCAACACCTTTGACAGAGATGGGTGGTGGAAGCTCTTCTATTACGTCAACTTTTGCTTGATCGACCTAAATAGCTTTCTACGAAATCTAATGACCCAGAACTATACCCTCTTTCACCATGAAGTGGCACTTTTCCCAATTGAGCACAAGATTCCATTATTCACATCGTTTCAGTACCTCGTCCAGATGCATCAGTCAACCATCAAACGATTCACCTACCACAGAGAAATCATCCATATATACCTCAATCGTGTCCTCCACCATATCTGGGAATATAGACAGCATACAACGCTGGAAGGTCGTTGGAGCATTACATAACCCAAATGGCATCCTTTTGAAGGCGAAAGTCCCATAAGGACAAGTGAAGGTGGTCTTCTGTTGGTCTTCCGGCGCTATGGAGATTTGATTGTAGCCCGAATACCCATCTAGAAAACAATACCAACCCTTACCAGTGAGACGATGCAACATCTGATCCATGAACGGCATAGGGAAGTGGTCTTTCTCTGACCATGCATTAAGCTTGTGGTAGTCCATACGCACTCTCCAACCAGTCACCGGCCTCATTGGAAAAAGATCATTTTTAGCATTTGGAACCACCGTGATTCCTCCATTCTTTGGCACACACTGAACAGGACAAACCCAACTACTATCAGCAATAGGATATATGACTCCAGCATCCAACCACTTAATGATCTCCTTTTTCACAACCTCTTGCATAGGCGGATTCAGTCTCCTTTGGTGCTCAATACTTGTCTTACTGTCTGGCATGAGTTGGATTTTGTGAGACCAAATGCCCGGTGGAATCCCAATAAAGTCCGCAATAGTCCATCCAATAGCCCTCTTGAACCTCTTCAACACCGAAACCAAAGCCTCAACTTATTCCTCACTCAAATCAGCAGCAATGATTACCGGTAAAGTGCTATCTTTCCCCAAGAATACATACCTCAATTGGGAATGTAGAGCCTTAAGTTCCAGTTTTGGAGGCTCTTCCACAAACGGTTTTTTACAAGTGGGGAGTCGTGATTCTTCATATATAACTCCAATCTTTTTTATTTGGAACGGAATTTGAACCTACCAAGTACGGCAACTAATTCATCATAGTCTTCAATACCATTACCGTCAAAATTCATCATAACTGCTGCTAGTGCCTTAACACCCAACTTCTCTTCAATAGACACTTCAGAACCTTGCTCCACAATATGATTCACCACCCTATACCGACTTAAGATCCCTTTCCTACTTCATGGACCTACAGATATTAAAAGTTACCTCCTCATTATTCAGTCAAAATTTCATCTTCCCTCTCTCCATATCGACTAAGGCACGTCCAGTAGCAAGGAATGGTCTCCCTAAGATGATGGGAACCTCAAAATCAACCTCATAATCAGGTATCACAAAATCCACCGGAAAGATGAACGACTCCACTTTCACAATGAGATCTTGGAGAATACCAATGGGCTTCTTCACATATCTATCCGCCATGAGTAGACGCATCGCAGTCGGTTTTGGAGCCCCTAAACCCAACTTCTTGGAGATAGACAATGGCATCAAATTAATGCTGGCACCTAAGTCGCACAAAGCTTTTGCAAATTGAAACATCCAAATGGTACAAGGAATAGTGAAAGCTCCTGGATCCTGTTTCTTTTACACAAGTGACCTAGTAGCAATGTCACTACAATGTTGCATCCTTTCATCTTTCTTTAAACTAAACGCCCTCTTTTTGGTCACCAAGTCTTTCATGAATTTAGCATACCCAGGCATTTTTTCCAAAGCTTCTATCAACATGACGTTTATGGATAGTTGCTTCAACATGGCTATGAACTTGCGATATTTACCCTCTTCAGTCTTTTTCACCAGTGTCTGTGGGAATGGAGGTGGAGGTCTAGGCATGGGAACTATTTTTTGGGTCACCTCAACTTCCTTTGCAATATCGTCATTTGGGACTTCAGTAACCTCAATCTCATCCTCATCCTTCTCTATCAATTGTTCAACCTCAGACGACATGGGGGGGGTCAATGGTCTGTTTTCCTCCGTGAGTAGTGACTGCCATTCAATACCCATCCTTTTTTGGATTCTGGATGGTGTTTCCAGGAAGTGTGCCAGGCTGACGTGGGTTCACAGTGGTGGACAACTGACTAAACTACTGCTTAAGTTGCTTGATCGACATTGAATGGACGTCAACTTTTTGACTGATTCCACATAAGTCATTCAGCATCTCTTTCACATTTTCATCAGTATCATCAAACCTCTTAATCATCCTTTGCATCATATCCTCAATGTGTGACATACTATTACCACCCTCTCTATTACCAGGAGGAACATAGGGTCCAAACTTATAATTCCTGTTGCCATAATTGTTCCGATTGTAATTGTTGTCACGATTATAGTTCCCATCCCTGACATAGTTTCCCTCACGGTTGCAGTTACCCTCACAGTTGAAGCCTCCATAGTTTCAACCTTATTTTCCTTGACCTCAGCGCCAATTAGGCGTGTTGGAACCTTGAACGTTGGTTCGGAACCCCCCGTCTGATCATTCACCAAATTCCCATCCTTCTCATAGTAACACTTTTCAACTGGCGGTGGTGGAGATCGAGTCAGATAATTCATAGCATTCACTTTTTCTGCACTACCACTCACATGTTTTAATACTAACCCTAATTATGTTTTAATCTGAGCCATCTTCTCCCGAATGTCATCATTAGCTTGGTTGGGCGCAGTTTGGACAGCGAACGTGCTCGTACCAGTATTTGCTTTTCTACTGCTCCAGGCTTTGTTGTTTTGGGAAATCCTCACAAGCATTTCGACGATCTCCTCAAAATTGTATTCACAATATGATCCTCCAGCGATTGTATCTAACACAGCTTTTCCATTGTCATCATGTCCTCTATAGAAATACTCCTTCAATGACTCATAATCTATGCGGTGATTCGGAACACTCTAATGAACCCAGTGAACCTTTCCCAAGAACTTTTTATCGACTCTCCTAGTAATGCCGCGAAGTTGTTTAGTTTATCTTTATGATTTAACTTCTTGGACACTGAAAAGTATCTTACTGTGAACACCTTGTGCATTTGGTCCCATGTATATATTGAATAGTATGGTAGCTCAGAAAACCACACAGCAGCATCACCGGTCAAAGACAGTGGGAAGACCCTCAAACCTATGACATCCATATGTAACTCTGGTTGTCCTACACAACCTTTGAAAACACTGGACAATTTTGCCATGTGAGCGTATGGATAAGACTGCTGGTCACCACAAATTTATGCCCTGGAGGAAAAGAAGGAAGAACAATAGGCCCATCTGATCCAATCGCATCATAATCAGCCCTGTAGTGTTCAAGAAGCCTTGGTGCTGGCAAATTTTACAACCTTTCTGCCTTTCCGATTAGATTATCACCACGGACTTGAGCAGGCACATTAATAACTCCATGAGGTTGCAACCCAGCTTCATCTCCTTGACCCTCTCCATTTGGATTATTGTGAACCCTTTGATTATTCATTCTTTGCAAAGTTTTACACAACTCAGGAGCGTAGGGGTTCAAGGGTTCGCCTCGAATCCGTGTACTTGGCATACAGTGGAGTAGTAACCTGTAGAAAACAAAAACAAAACAAAAACATAAAATTCAGGAAATACTTGACTAAAGTTCAACAATGTAGTTAGTTTAATCTAAAAGCCTTATTCTCCGGCAGCGGCGCCAAAATTTGATACGCTCAAATTACACCTCCCTAAAGAAGTATAAACGATCGTTATCAAGTAAAGAACCCAACTTTTAGGTTGGGGTCGATACCACGACGAATATGGTTCAGACTTAAACTTAACTAACAATTTTATCCGTTTAGTCAACTTATTTCTAAGGAAAGTAACAAAAAGGAGGGATTCGTAAATAAAAGAGCAGTTTGGGACCAAGTTGCGTGGTGAAATTCCCTACTTAGAGGACCAATCACTTAGGAATACCTAACTTGTCAACCTTGCATGTTAACACTAGGATAGAGTTACTGTTATTAGGAATACTGCGTTAAGAGCTTGTGGGGAACACCTATGCCCTAGTTTTCATCTCATATTGATATCTCAAACTGCAAATCCTTCTTACTTGTTACTTAGTGATACAAATCAACAAACTGCTCTTTTATTTACGAATCCCCCCTTTTTGTTACTTTTCTCAGAATTAATTTGACTAAATGTAGATAATCGTAAGTTAGCCTAAGTCATAACCATATTCCTCATGGATCGAGCCTAACCTGAAAGTTAGGTTCTTTATTTGACAATGACCTCTTATACTTCTTTCGAGAGTTGTAATTTGGGCGTATCAATGGCTCATCATTCTTTGGATGAGTCGTAGGTAGGTCTTGTAGGTGGGCCTAGAATTAATGAAATTTTGAGTGTCAAGATTGGTTTTTACGGTTGGTGTCTACGGGCCGTAGGAAAACCTACGAGGCCTAGAGAAGTCCCGTCAGAAATTGGTCCAAATAAAAGGTTTTTGAACTTTTCTACAATTGACTAGTATGGTCCGTAAGAAGCTCTACGGACCATAGGTCCAAAGTAGATGGGCTTCGACAGTTATTTTAAGGGGCTTTTGAGTCTTTTTTCAAATTTGTTAAATCAAAACTATGTAATTTTTTCTTCTAAACTAAGCCCTATAGAAAGATTTTAGGTCCTAAAACTACCCACTTCAAACCCATTCTATTTATTTCACAAATTCATTCCCCCCAAATTCTATCAAGACAAAGAAAGAGGAAGAAGCTAGGGTTAATACAACTTCATCAATCCTCCAATATTTTTGGGCTTCAAGCATCAACATATGTGGGTATTCACCTGTGGAATCCATTCTTTCATGGGGTCCCCAAAGCTTCCAATTTCCCTATCTCAAATCTAATTGTTTAAGTTAGGGTTTTCAATTCAATCTTTATGGGTTTCAAGCAATTATGATTGATTATTGTTAATAACACTTTTAATGCATGGTTAGATGTTTATACATGATATTTAGTTGAAATAATACTGACCCATGCCTAAATTATTATTTTAAACTATGAACCTATGATGAAATCATGAACCAATGAATTTATGAAGATATGCATATTTTATGAAGTTATTGTAAATGATTTGGGGGTGATTTGATAAGAAAGTATCAAGGTTATTCTAAAAGGTTTTCTCACATGCTATTATTATCATGATTGTGAAAGGTATTTCTTACATATGGATTCGCATAGGTTAAATGTTTTCTCACTATGTTGAATTATGTTTAAGGAGTTATTCTATGTTTTGATCTAAAAAGTGTGAATTGGTATTGATAATTACCTTTCCTATGTTATGTTGATATTTGACTTCTATCTATTCCGTTGGATTTAGACTTAGCACTGAGAGGGATTTGAGGTGGAGGCTCAACTAGGGTAGTCTCTAGGAGCAACCTCTAGTCTCAAACTATATGCCCCTGTAGGATTACCATAAATGATTGAGCTAGTGGATCCATTTTAGAAAAATATAATATGCATGGATTCTACCTTGGCAAGTAGATTCTCATTCTTTCGGTATAAGGGATATAGCAGATCCCATGATATAGCTCTAATGGTCATATTATCGATAAAAACTAATGTCCCGCAAAATGTCTATATTTCTTCAAAGCTTTTATTTTGACCTTTATGTAACACATCAGATTTTGAAAGGATGGAAATTTGAAGGTTTGCAGGATCTAGTAATGTAAAACCTCAGATTTTGAAACGACAAAAAGTTGCAGGTTTGTAGGATCTGGGTGCCAGTGCCAACAGAGCCACCAACGGTCTGTGGCCTGACATATGATCCGTATGTAGGCCTGTGGTTGGTCTATAGTGTAGCGATAGGAAAAACTCTTGATTTTGTGGTGTCTCACAAGTTGCCATGCCGAAGAACAAGTGAAGTTTCCTGTGGTATTCAACTTCCAAATGAGCTGATCCGGTGTGTTTCCTTGAAACTGAAATCTGGTGGATATAATGAGCGGAATAAGCTGTCTTGGAGCCAACTGATTAAGCATATCGATATTCCAGGGGTCGAATCATAGCTTCGATTAGCTTTGATGATTATCATATTTGGTTAAATGTCTTATGATATAGTTCTTGTTCTACTATGGTTTTGTTGATTATTCCATCTATGTCATTCTTCATTTTTCTTAAATGTCTGATATCTTGTGTCCTTAAGTATAGATCTAGGTATAGTTTTATTAGGTTCTATAATGTATCTATCTCTTCTTTTATTTCTATCCATTGTTGTAGATATTCTTGATTTATCATTTTATAATGAATGTTTTTAGGTAGCATTTTTCTTTTGATAATTCAAGTCTCCTTATTTCTTTAACATTATTTGTAATGTATTCTAGATATTCCGTATCTTGGGTTTTGACATATTTATCTAAGTTTTCACACATGAGTTTTTGTGATAAATCTATATTTTCTATTGTTTCTAACCAATATTTTAGATATTCGTAGTTAATCATATAAGTCTATGTCGGAAAATATATCTGACTGGACATCTATTTCTAGTAGGTCATGTAACGTTACTAGATCAAAATTATACCATTTTTGATTTATTAATTCTATTATTTCTAATTGCATTGCTTCTTTATAGATCTTTTCTCTTAATTATGGTATTAAGTCTTTTAATAAGTATAATATAGTTAGCTTCTTTTCATCAGTTATTATTTCTATGGTGTTTCTGTTGGTTGATTTCATCTTTTTCATTTTTGTGTGCTTAGTTATATTCCTTCCAATATCCAAGTTTATTATTCCTTTATTATGTGCATATCCTGATATAATTATCTATT
>JAJONR010032276.1:0-23438 GCA_029582245.1 Solanum etuberosum
TGATATGTTTGACTAAAGGTGAAGGTTCCCTTGTCTATGAGAATTAAGCTAAGGATGAGATCCAAAGATGGTAAGTATGATTATGATGGCCTAAAAGTTGTAATTAGTATGGGTGAGATTATTGGGGCTTATCCATGCATTGCACAAGTATGGTTTGAGGTTACTTATGAAGTAGTTTTCTTATGTCATGAAGATCTAAGGATTTACTATGCTTATGAACATGATGTATTTCCTATGATTATGGATTATGCTTTGTGTTGACTAATGTTTATATTATGTCGTCTATCTTCGAAATTATGCCTATGCCTATGTTGTTATCTTTTATGCTTTTAGCCTATGTCTTATGATGACTATGTTGTCAGGCTCTTATTATATTAAGCTAGCTATCATCTTTAGTACTTTATTGTACTAACGCATACTCTTGCCTACATTCTTATCAAATGTAGGGTCCGGCGATATTGAGTTTCATCCCCGTGGCTGGGTTTTTAGTAGAGCAAGGAGTTGAAGATTGGTGAGTCCTCATAGCATTCGAGGATATAGCCACCATTTCCTTTCTGTTCTTTCATTTTCTGCTTAGACTTTTGTATTGGCTGCATCCCAAGGATGTTCATGTTTTAGATGGTTTAATACAAGTGTTATAGACTTCCACTCGTTTTATAAAAGACTTCGATTGTATGGAAAATATTTTAAATTGACGCGTCATTCCTTTGCTTTATGTTATGATATGCAAAGTGGCTTTTATGAGTTCCTTCGGGGTCTTGTACGCCATGTTACATCTAGGGTGTACCCTTGGGTCATGACAAACTTTGTAATTCGAGAACAAGATTTAGCATGATTCTAGGATGTTTCAAAACCACGTCTAGTAGAGTCTCTTTCATAAGTGTGAAGCGAGCCACATTTATGAATGGGAAGCTATTAGATGATTAGGAAATATCATTTCTTCATTTCTCTTAAGTCGTGCGATAGAGTTTAACTCTATAAGGTCTTTCTCCTAATCCTTACTCGATGGTCTACAGGATATGACTACTCGAAGAGCTTTCGCTAGAAAGAATGAGGAAGACGATGTGAATGAAGGAGCTCCTCCACAAGCTCCTCCTCAAGCTACTCAAGCTACGGTTGATCCTCTAGTTGAGAATGTTACTTATGCGGAGTTTAGAGCGGCTTTTCAAGTTTTGGCTTAAGCCAATAGAAAGGTGATTGCTCCCGTGAACCCTAATGTGAATTCTGTGGCTTCAAGAGTAAGGGACTTTGCTAGGATGAACCCTCCGAAGTTTTATGGCTCCAAAGTGGAAGAGGATCCTAAGGAGTTTATAGATGAGGTTTATAAGGTACTTGCTATTATGGGGGTGACTTCGGTAGAGAAAGTGGAGTTAGCCGCTTACCAATTGAAAGGAGTTGCTCAAGTGTGGTATGATCAATGGAAAGATGGAAGGCCGGTAGGAGCGGGTCCAATAGAGTGGGAAGTGTTCAAATTGGTGTTTCTCGATAGGTTCTTTCCCCTAGAGTTGAGGGAGCCTAAAATGCAAGAGTTCATTAACCTTAGGCAAGGTAGCATGAGTGTTAAGGAGTATTCCTTGAAATTTACCCAACTATCCAAGTATGCTCCAACCACAGTGGCGGATTCGAGGGCTAAGATGAATAAGTTTATGATGGGAGTGTCCGACTTAGTAAAAAAAGAATGTCGTACGATAATGCTCGTTGGTGATATGGATATCTCACGTCTTATAGTGTATGCCCAACAAATTGAGGAGTCAAAACTCAAAGAAGAGAAATCTAGGGAGAAAAAGAGGTCTAGAATGGATAATGATAAGTCCTTCCATGATGGGTCCGATGGACATGTTCGCTCTAAGAATCGACAAAGGTTTTCCGGACATGGTTTTTCTAATGCTTCTAAGTATAAGGAAGATAGGGTGTCTAACCCTAAGCCACCCGGAATTAGTAATGAGTCCCTATGGCCTACTTGTGAGGTGTGGAAAGAGACACGAGGGTAGATGTTTAGCCGGCAAAGAGGGTTGCTTTAGTTGTGGTGAAAGTGGTCACAAAATGAGGAATTTTCCTAAGGCAAAGGCTAAAGGAAGAGAAGATGCTCCTAAGAAAAATAGGTTTTATGCACTTCAAGCTAGAGGTGAAAAAGAGTGTGCCCCCGATGTGGATTTTGGTATGTTGATAGATTCTTAATTGATGTTTGTGATTTGCTAGATTTTGATGTTATCTTTAAGTGATGTTTTGGTTGCACTCCTATTATGCTCCTATGTGATTGTAGAACCCGTATAGTCAAATTTTTAGTTCCCGAATGAGCCTATCCGTGAGTGGAAAGGGGGAAAGTCTATGTCCTAAGTTTGGGTTATGTCTTGTCTTCAAGATTGACTTTGAGGGTTGCATGTACCACCTAGTAAGGTGAGGGACAAAAGTTCAAGTGTTGACCAACTTCAAAGAGTTAGTTATATTTTAAGATCGATCTTAAGTATGGTCATTTCGAGTAGGGTGTTTAGATAATATCTAGATGTGTTTGGCTAGTCGACTCTACCAAGGGTAGTGTTATGGTCTAAGATGGTTCCGGATCGTCTTATGTGTTAAAAGTGAAAGTTAAGCAATGTATTGATCCGACCTTAGTAGAATTGAAAGAGATGGTGCCTAGAAAATCTGTTGAAGCTTCTTCCTAAGGGGGAGATGGTGTGCCTTGTTGGCAAGGTCATTGTGTGTTTATGTGTTGCCATGATTTCTTTATATGCATGTTCATGAAAAAGCCTAAATCTTGAAAAAAAATGACTTATGTGAATTGTTTTCCTCATGTTGTAGTGCATTGAGAAGAGTTGCCTATAGAACTTCATGAGATGAATTGATAAGCATGCCTTAGTTGGTAGTTGAGAGATTCCTCCATGAATAGATTTTTTTGATAGTAAATTGCATATGAGATCCATGATATTGTGTTGAGCATGATTTAGCCCGGAGATGGTAGTTCCTCCTTGAACATGAGTAGATGTTGAATTTCATGCATTTTGGGCTGCTAGATGTAGTTCCTACTTCCTTGTGTTGCATTGAGTATGTTTAGCTAGGAGATGAAGTTCCTCCTTTGTTTATGTGCATTTACATGAGTTGCATGCATAATGGTTGCTAGTCTAGAGTCGTGACCTTAAGAAGTGCCAAGAATGTCATTCGAGGACAAATATTCCCAAGGGGTAGATATTGTAACACCCCGGAAACTAGTAGGCTAAACTAGAGCTTGACATGAGGGTTAGAGTCGTGAAAACTCACCGTACTTAAAAATGAAGGGTTTCGGGTTAGAGCGTCAAGGTACAACCCCTCAAGGACCAACCAAGGGTCCTTGAGGAGGACCTTAGAAAAACTGCCCAAAATAGTGGACCAACGGCTGGACCCACGCCCCGTAAAGGGGTCGTGGGTAAAAGTCCCAAAAACTAGGCCCCAGTCACCCCAACCACGGTTCACCAACACGCCACGTGGGTCCATCCCCAGCCCGTGGACGTGGTTCCATGGGTGGTGGCCTGGAGACAGTTTTAAGAAGTTAGTTTAGGGGCACTTTGGGGTTTTCCAATTTTAAGTGGGATTAAGTGGTGTCGTTTTACCCTAGTCTAGACCACCTATATAAAGACTTTAGACCCCTAATTCATTTATCCTAGTCATTATTTAAACTCAGAATAAAAGAAACCCAATTCCCTATCAAATATTCTTTCTCTAGAAAGTGAAGAAGAAGAAGAAGAGAATCAAGCTACGTCAAGCCAAGTCTCCATTGTTTCAAGCTTTGAGGGCTTTGTAAGGAGGGTATGATAGCTTATTCATCCATGGATTCTTCCATCCATGGAGCCCCCTAGAATTCCCCAATTTGATGAAGAATTTTCCCCAATTCAAGTTCGGGTTTCTTCAAAGTTGTGGGTTATGTTGTATGTTGATCCAATTGAGTGGATATTGCTTGTTTATGATCTAATTAGTAGTGAATCATGTTATTATGATGAAATTACATATTTTACATGTCTAACCCTAGTCTAATTGATGAAATTGAAGTAATGTGGGTTTATGCCTTGAAAAGGAAAATTGAGGATTTAGAGATAATCTTCTAAGGTTGATGATATGTGTAGTAATTGCTTGAGAGTAGAAGCATATAGACATGAATTGAATTAGTTCAAAAGTATACATGTTGAATCTTAATGAGTAAATGTTGGCTTCAAGCCTTTATGATGAGATATGATTAGAATCACTTAAGAATGAAGCATGTGATTAGAATGTCTTGTGATCTAGGTATGTATGATGATTGTAAGAAGTAAAGCTTTGAGACTAAGGATTGTAGTGATGAATGTTGATTATTAGGTCTTTGAGAGTAAAGCTAATATGATGAATTATGTATGCTAAGGCTTTGAGAGAGAAGTGTCTATGATTATGATATTGTTGTAGTGTTGTTGAAAGGCTAGCCTCACATACACACTTATGCATGAATATGATATGATATGAAAGGTTCTCTCACATAGAATGATTCTAGGTTGAAAGACATACTCACCTAAAATGAATCAAAGCATGTTTAGTTATGTTAGCTTGTAGTTGTATTATGAAATTCCTTCATGAATAACTTGACTTGGTATGACAAGACCATTTCATGGTAGCTTGAGTAGGAGATCTCATGGTGGCCTTGGATTGAGGAATCATACCCTTCCTAAGGTTAGCTTGAACTAGTATCATAGAATGCTTGCATGGTAGCATGACTTGGTTAGGCCAAGCCATTTCATTGGTAGCTAGGATGGAGCAATAGTACCCTTCTTTGAATAGCTTGGACTTGCATGATAGTATGTTTTCCATGGTAGCTTTGTCTAGCCTAGTATGGTGCTATTCCTTGGTAGCCTAGAAATGATAAATTGTAATCATTTATGTATGATGGCCAAAAGTGATACTTAGTATGGGTGAGATTATGGGGTCTTATCAATGCACTGCACAAGTATGACTTGAAGCTATTTATGAAGTGTTTCTCTTATATGATGTATGCTTAGCTTGGATTGTTCCAATAATTGCCTTCCTTGATATGTTTGACTAAAGGTGAAGGTTCCCTTTTCTATGAGAATTAAGCTAAGGATGAGATCCAAAGATGGTAAGTATGATTATGATGGCTTAAAAGTAGTACTTGGTATGGGTAAGATTATGGGGTCTTATCCATGCATTTCACAAGTATGCTTTGAGGTTACTTATGAAGTAGTTCTCTTATGTTATGAAGATCTAAGGATTTACTATGCTTATGAACATGATGTATTTCGTATGTTTATGGATTATGCTTTATGTTGACTAATGCTTATATTATGTCTATGTTGGAAATTATGCCTATGCCTATGGTGTTATCTCTTATGATTTTAGCCTATGTCTTATGATGACTATGTTGTCATGCTCTTACGATGTTATGCTAGCTATAATATTTAGTACTAATATTTAGTATTTTATTGTACTAACACATACTCTTGCCTATATTCTTATCAAATATAGGGTCTGGCGATATTGACTTTAATCCCCTTGGCTAGGTTTCTAGTAGAGCAAGGAGTTGAAGATTGGTGAATCCTCATAGCATTCGAGGATATAGCAACAATTTCCTTTATGTTCTACAATTTTATGTTTAGACTTTTGTATGGGCTGCGTCCCAAGGATGTTCATGTTTTAGATGGTTTGAGACAAGTGTTATAGACTTCCGCTCGTTTTTATAAAAGACTTCGATTGTATGGAAAATGTTTTAAATTTCCGCATCATTCCTATTGCTTTATGTTATGATATGCTAAGTGGCTTGTATGAGGTCCTTCGGGGTCTTGTACGCCATGTTACATCTAGGGTGTACCCCTGGGTCGTGATAATTCGTCCTTGAATGACAGCTGGACTGGGTATGGAACGGGGTTACTCTCACTATCTCCTCTGACTCATGAAGTTGCCTACTAACACAGGGTGAACTGATTCGTACCAAGAGTTGGGATCTTCTATAGCACCTAAATCTAGACCAATGCTATTGGGAACATAGTCACACTCTCTCTGAAGTTACCTTATCTGAAACAAAGGAAATTTGGGCATGAAGTAAGAATAGGAATACCATGCCTGGGGTAATATGACTGCTAACTATTAAGCTTATCAACACTCCTCAACTACGCTCTTCATTCCTTATATCATACCTCATTGGCTGCAACTCCTAGTTCCCTCAAGGGTACATTACTTCTCTTACCAAGGCCCGAGTCTAACGACACGCTCTTACCATATTTAAGCTTAACCCAAATCCTAAGGTTTAGGTTCTATACCTCTCTATAAGGAGTCTCATCCCAAGAACATTACTCTTTACCACCTCATTTAATCAACATTTGGCTCTCATTTAACTATTTCTTATAGTAAAATCTCATCATCCTCTTCCTTCTCATTTATAACCTTAGATGGAATTATCACACCATCATTATCATGATAAGAACATTAACCTTCTCCTCCTAACATCACTCCTCTACTAAAAGGACCTCTGAAAAGATATCTCCCATGCTCTTTTGAACTCATTACTATCTTATTCTCAACACTTGACTTGATTTCTCATCTTATCATCTCCCCCTTAGGTCTAAAGCTGACACTTGAAAGCTAGGGACCTATTCCATCATCTCGAAACTGGTCTACATCACCTTTTCACAACTTAAGTACTATTTGCCCACTTATTATACCTCATTACTCAATCAGTTCTATAACCTCCTGAACATCATGACCCTCTCAAACAAATCATAAGCCTAGCTTAGATCTATCACTTCATGAATACTCTGTTCTTTTATTCAACAGATATATTTAGTCTTCTCTAACATGATGGCACATCAGCATCAACTGTATTTTGGTTAAAATATACTCTATCTCATCATGACTAGTAACTATTCCTCTTCCTTCTATCAGGAACTCTCTACAACATTATTGTTCCTTATTTGACTCATAATGAACTCATCACTTATAACTGACTGGGTGCATGATTACAATAACATAATCTGCCCCATCACTACCTCCTTTCCTTAGATTACTGAACCTCTACATACTATTCTCTTAACTTAACGGGCACTCTTTACTAATACTGCTCATAATCTCGTCATTCATACTATCTTTTAGGTTAAAAATACCACCCAAGCTCTAAACATACTTTCTCATAAGGATTTCAGCTGAAATAGGACTTAAAGAAGAGAGTACGACTCGCTTTTAGCTCAAACGCACGATTCATATGAATATGAGTGCATTTCCTAAAACTCAATACTTAACTCACTCACAGGCTTCTCTTACGCCCCTCTAAAGTCTTATGACTTCCTCAAGATTTTTGCTAAGAGAAACTCATCGATAAAGGACTGACTTTGCTTTTCAACCACCTCGAGTATGGAGGGTAGTCGAATGGATATGCGAACGCACGAGTTAGAATGAATCTCTATGACATAGTTCTATCGCACGATTAAGAGTATGAAGGAAGGGAAACTTTTCTTAAATGTCTGTAGTGCCTCATTTATAGAATTGGGGCCCTCACAACTGTAACATCTCGTATCCTAGACAGGCCAGAATACAGAATTCCAAAAGTTATAAGTGCCACCAACGGTGCCACCTACGAACCGTAGGGTGACTCACGGACCGTAGATGGTGGCCCGTGGTTGGCCACCTGCAACCCATCCCCAGAAAGCCCAGAAAATTTGGCTATGGGTAGACCCACGCCAGGACCTATGGACCGTAGGTAAGACCACGGTTCGTGGTCCAAGGCCGTAGGTCAGACACCCAAATTTCAAATCCCAGTAACGATCAACGGTTGACCAGAACGGACCGTTGGTCCATCCACGTTCCGTCAGTCTGGTCCGTCGGTGACCCCGACAGATTTGAAGTCAGGGGTACTTTGGTCTTTTCCCATTGCGTTGGACCCCTAAACTACGTCGTTTAACCCCTAAAATACATGGTTTTGGTCAGTTTTAGCCTAGTAACCTAATTATAACCTAGCCTAATCAATTATTCATCAAAATCAAGTGAAACTTAGAGCAAATATCAGAGAGAAAGTCAAGCAGCCCTAGTCCAAGAACGTAGCAAGGTTTTGTCCATTCCAGCCCCGAAATCGAAAGATTTCTCCGTGGAATTCATCACCAGGTATGTGGGATTTCACTATTGGGTTTCTTTCACCCATTAGGTCCCTAGATTTCAGTCAGAATCTTGATTCCCTTGATATTTTCTCGACCTAGGGTTTCTTGAATGTTAGAAATTGTTGGATTTTAGCTGCTAGAATGATCCAAATCAGATTATCATGTAGATGCTTCAGTTCTTGCATGAAATTCAAAACCCTAGTTGTGTAGATTCGTTTAGTTCATGAATAACACATGATAGGTCAGTTTATTCAGTTATACATGCTCCAATTATGAATGTTTCATTATCAGTACATTAATGTTGCATTTTCAGTTAGCATGTCAGTACTTTGAGCTATCCAGTATTACAGAAATTCAGGCATAATGTGTTATTTACATAATCAGTTGGGAGTAGACTTAATACCGAGTTGGACTAGGGTTCATCGTACCCTCATATTCCCAGAACTACGTGCCCCCGTAGGTTTATAAGTCCCCTCTATGTGCATTACATTTTTTTGATCATGCTAGTCATGCCTCTATACCTCTGGCATGTTATATTGGGTCCTCTTGATGGGGCGTATACATCGGACTCTACATTTAGTTCATGTAGTTTTATGTTGGTTATTAGTAGCTCCAACAGTCAGATTCTAGTTTAGTGACCAGGTTATCAGATACAGTTCAGTATTCAGTTTCAGCATGTTATAAACTTGATCATTGTATTCAGTTAGTTCATGTTCAGTATTTCCATTATAGTATCATGCTTATCTTATATCATTGCTCAGTTTTATGCTTTGTTCAGTAATGTATATTGGTCAGCTCTATTCTATCCTGCATGCTCAGTACCTTTCAAGTACTGACGCATACTCTGCGCTACATCTTCTCGTGATGTAGGTTCAGGTCCTCAGCTTCCAGATCACGCATAGATCAGTTCTCGATATTCAGCTTAGCAGCATCAATGGTGAGTCCTCATTCTCCGAGGACGACAGACATGTTTCCTTTCTATTTTTAGTCTTTAGTTTCAATTTGGCTAGATTTAGCTGGGGCATGTCCCAACACTTCTAGTCAGTTAGGGGCTTATTTTCAGACACAGATAGATTCAGCTTTAGCATTTGAGTTTGACCTTTTAGTTGTTGTTAACCTCTCAATTTTTATATATTCAGATAGTTTATGGGTAATCCTCATCATTTAAGTTTATCTTATGATTTAGCTTCCGCACATTATTTCTCATTTCAGTCATCATAGTATGCTTATGTTATGCCAACAGGGTTAGCTTGGGGTCACTTGTGATCCTAGGTCTCGTGTCCGCGTCCAGGGGGTAGCCTCGGGACTTGACAAACTTGGTATCAAAGCATTAGGTTCAAGTGTCGTAGGATGTCTAAAAAGCCGCACTAAGTAGAGTCCTTTTCATGGATGTGAAGTGCACCACATCTAATTCGAGGGAAGCTACGAAGTGTTTTAGGAAAACCTCACTTTCTTGATATGCTTATCGTGCATTGGTATGATCTCTCTCTCGTCGTTATGCATTTTAGATCATGCCTCCTCGTAGAGCTTACGGAAGGAATGCGAATGCATGAAATGCCAACGCAGCTCCTCCAGTCCCAGACCAGGAAGTTTCAAATGCAGAGTTTCAGAACGTCAATCAGCTTTTGGCTCAGAGTGTGACTAACCTAAACAACCAGCAGGCTCCAATGCCCGCAAATGCTAGTGGTGGATCAGTGGCAGCCAGGGTTCGTGATTTTTTTAGGATGAATCCGCCTGAGTTCTTAGGATCGCAGATTGGTAAAGATCCCCAAAACTTCATAGATGAGGTCAAGAAGATCATTGGAGTGATGCGAATGACTGGGAATGATAGGGTAGAGTTGGCATCCTATCAGCTTAAGGATGTAGCTCACATCTGGTATACTCAATGGAAAGAGAACAAGGGTAGAGATGTAGCTCCTATCACTTGAGAATGCTTTAGTGAGACTTTTCTGGATAGGTTCTTCCCAAGAGAGTTGAGGGAAGCAAAAGCTCAGGAATTCATGAATTTGAGGCAAGGTAACATGACAGTTCAAGAGTACGGACTCAAGGTCACCCAACTCTCCAGGTATGCTCCTCACATGGTTGCCGATTCCAGGGCTCAAATGAACAAGTTTCTATATGGGGTATCCGACTTAGTGAAAACAGAGTGTAGAAATGCTATGTTGCTGGAAAATATGAACATCTCTAGGCTCATGACTCATGCTCAGAAGATTGAGGGAGATAAGCTTAGGGAACAGGATAAGGATAATAAGAAGGCTAGAACAGGAAATTATGAGAATTCTCAACAGAATTTGGGTGGTGGAAATTGCTCGCAGTTTCAACAAAAGTCTTCAGCTCCAACACCTTCATCCGCTAGTGTTCCATCCTTCAAGTTCTGACAGGATCAGAAAGGTAGGGCATCACGCTCTAAGTCTCGGGGGAGTATTTCAGGCACCAGAACCTACCCAACTTGTCCAAAGTGTGGTAAGAACCATCCGGGCAAGTATCTTGCAGGAAAGGAAGGATACTTTAGGTGTGGTCAGTCTGGTCACAGGTTGAGAGATTGTCCTTCTGCTAAATAGGGGCAAGGAGGTAATAATGGTAGTGCTCAGTCCATAACTTCAGTAGCACCAGCAGGTCGCCTGACTTAGCAGGGTAACTCATCTAGTACAGGTGGCGGTCAGCGCCAAAACAGGTTGTACGCTCTTCAGGCTCGCCAGGATCAAAAAGATTCTCCTGATGTGGTCACTGGTACGTTACGGGTCTTTAAGTTACATGTTTATGCTTTGTTAGATCCAGGGGCAACTCTTTCCTTTGTAACTCCTTATATAGCAGTCAAATTCGATGTTAGTCCAGAAACTCTCTCAAAACCCTTCTCAGTCTCTACTCCAGTTGGTGACCCAGTTATAGCTAGATGGGTATACAGAAATTGCCCTGTCACAGTCTCTCAGAAAGTCACCTCAATAGATCTTGTAGAGTTAGAAATGTTAGACTTCGATATCATTCTAGGCATGGATTGGTTACATTCCTGTTATGCCTCAGTAGATTATAGAACTAGATCGTTCGGTTTCAGTTTCCAAACGAGCCAATCTTAGAATGGAAGGGTAGTAGCTCAGTGCCTCTGGGTCGATTCATTTCTTACCTTAAGGCTAGAAAGATGATTTCCAAGAGGTATATCTATCATCTAGTTTGGGTTAAGGATTTAAGCTCTGAAACCCCAACTCTTGAGTCAGTTCCTTTAGTAAATGAGTTCCCAGAAGTGTTTCCAGAAGATCTTCCCGGAGTTCCTCTCGAAAGGGAAATCAACTTTGGACTTGATATACTTCCAGATACCCAGTCTATTTCTATCCTCCATACAAAATGGCTCCAGCTGAGCTTAAGGAATTGAAAGAGCAGTTGAAAGACCTTCTAGATAAGGGCTTCATCAGACCCAGTATTTCCCCATGTGGTGCACCAGTGTTGTTTGTGAAAAAGAAAGATGGTTCTCTCAGGATGTGCATTGACTATTGGCAGTTGAACAAAGTCACAATCAAGAATAAGTATCCCATCCCCAGGATTGATGACTTGTTTGACCAACTTCAGGGTGGTAGTAATTTTTTGAAGATAGACCTCAGAACCGGTTATCATCGGCTCAGAGTCAGAGATAGTGACATTCCGAAAACAGCCTTCAGAACTCGGTATGGTCATTATGAATTTGTAGTTATGTCATTTGGACTAACTAATGCTCCTGCAGCTTTCATGGATTTGATGAACATGGTGTTCAAGCAGTATTTGGACTTGTTCGTTATTGTCTTTATTGATGATATCCTCATTTACTCTAGGAATGAGGAAGAACATGTGACTCATTTGAGGGTTGTCCTGCAAACTCTCAAAGATCGCCAGTTATTCGCTAAGTTTAGCAAATGTGAGTTTTGGTTGAAATTTGTTGCTTTCCTTGGGCATATAGTATCTAGGGAAGGGATCCGAGTGGATTCTCAAAAAATAGAAGCAGTGAAACAATGGCCCAGACCTACCTCTCCTATAGATATCAGAAGTTTCTTGGGTTTGGCTGGTTATTACAAAAGGTTCGTGGAAGGACTTTCATCCATAGCTTCTCCATTCACTAAGTTGACTCAGAAAAAGGTTAAGTTTTAGTGGTCAGATGACTGTGAGAATAGCTTCATAGAACGGAAAACTAGGTTGACTATAACTCCTGTTTTGACTCTACCAGAGGGTTCAGACGGTTATGTTATCTATTGTGATGCGTCCAGAGTCGGCCTAGGTTGTGTGTTGATGCAGCGAGGTAAGGTTATAACTTATGCGTCTAGACAGCTTAAGGTGCATGAGAAAAATTATCTGACGCATGACCTCGAGCTTGCAGTGGTAGTGATCCGATATTGCTTCAACTAAAGGGTGCAGTTCATCAGCAGAGAGTGGAGGTTTTCTCCCAAGGGGGAGATGGTGTGCTTCGCTATTAGGGTCGATTATGTGTTCCTAAGGTGGGTGAGTTGAGACAACAAATTCTTGCAGAAGCCCATAATTCCAGGTATTTTATTCATCCAGGCACCAGTAAGATGTAACGTGATCTGCGGGAAGTCTTTTGGTGGAATGGTATGAAAAGGGATATAGTGGATTTTGTGGCTAAGTACCCCAATTGTCAGCAAGTGAAGGTAGAACATCAGAAACCAGGGGGTATGACTCACGAGATCAACATTCCTACTTGGAAGTGGGAAGTAATCAAGATGGACTTCATTACAGGTTTACCACGTACTCGCAGACAACATGACTCAATTTGGGTGATAGTTGATAGAGTCACTAAGTCTGTGCGCTTTTTGGCTGTTAAAACTACACACTCGGTGGAGGACTACTCCAAGCTTTACATTAATGAGATAGTCAGGTTTCATGGAGTTCCTTTGTCTATCATCTCAGATAGAGGTCCTCAATATACCTCTCATTTTTGGAAGTCATTTCAGAAAGGTCTTGGTACTCAGTTTAATCTTAGCACAACATTTCATCCACAGACGGATGGTCAGGCAGAGCGTACCATTCAGACCTTAAAGGACATGTTGAGAGCTTGTGTGATCGACTTCAAGGGTATTTGGGATGATCACCTTCCTCTTATAGAGTTCACCTACAATAATATCTACCATTCCAGCATTCAGATGGCCCCTTATGAGGCATTTTATGAGCGTAGATGTAGATCTCCAGTTGGGTTGTTTGAAGTAGGTTAAGCAGCCTTGATAGGGCCAGATTCAGTTCATGATGCTATGGAGAAACTGCAACTCATTAGAGATAGACTTAAGACAGCTCAAAGTCGCCAAAAGTCCTATGCAGATGTAAGGAGAAGGGAATTAGAGTTCAAGTAGATGATTGGATTTTCCTGAAAGTGTTACCTATTAAGGGGGTGATGAGATTTGGCAAGAAAGGGAAGCTCAGTCCTAGATATGTAGGCCCTTACAAGATTTTGAAAAGAGTTGGTAAAGTGGCTTATGAGTTAGAGTTGCCAACAGAACTAGCAGCAGTGCATTCGGTTTTTCACATTTCGTTGTTGAAGAAGTGTGTGGGTGATCCAGCATCTATTGTACCTTTAGAAAGTGTGGTTGTGAAGGATAGTCTCACTTATGAAGAGGTACTAGTTGAGATTCTTGATCGTCAGGTTTGAAGGTTGAGAAACAAAGAAGTCGCTTCATTTAAGGTTTTGTGGAGGAGTCAGTCCGTAGAGGGAGCTACTTGGGAAGCAGAAGCAGCCATGAAGGCCAAGTATCCTCATCTCTTTCCTTTCGATTCCACTCCAGCTTGAGGTAATAGTTCATCTCTAATCTTTCAGTTACTCATGCGCATCTTCAGTCTTAGTATCATGTTCCTTCTGTTTATACTTGCATTTTATGCGTATTTGCATGTTCTTGGAACTCAATTCAGTCAGAAATCAGTTTCTAGAAATTTGTGGTAGGGTTTGCAGCTCTTTCCCTCCATCTTCAGCTAGTTTAGTCTTTATTCGAGGATGAATATTCCCAAGGGGGGAGATAATGTAACACCCCGTATCCTAGACAGGCCAGAATGCAGAATTCCAGAAGTTGCAGGTCCCACCTACGAACCATAGGGTGACCCACGGACCGTAGGTGGTGGCCTATGGTTGGCCACCTGCAGCCCATCCCCAGAAAGCCCAGAAAATTTGGCTAAGGGCAGACCCACGCCAGGACCTACGGACCGTAGGTCAGATCATGGTCTGTGGTCCAGGGCCATAGGTCAGACCCCCAAATTTCAACTCCCAGTAACGATCGACGATTGACCAGAACGGACCGTCGGTCCATCCATGGTCTTTCGGTCTGGTCCGTCGGTGACCCCGACAGATTTTAAGTCGGGGGTCGTTTGGTCTTTTCCCTATGAGTTGGACCCCTAAACTACGTGATTTTGGTCAATTTTAGCCTAGTAAACTAATTAGAACCTAGCCTAATCAATTATTCATCAAAATCAAGCGAAACTTAGAGAAAAAATCAGAGAGAAAGTCAAGCAGCCCTAGTCTAAGAACGTAGCAAGCTTTCATCCATTCCAGCCCTGAAATCGAAAGATTTCTCCGTGGAATTCATCACCAGGTATGTGTGATTTCACTAGTGGATTCCTTTCGCCCATTAGGTCCCCAGATTTCAGTCAGAATCTTGATTCCCTTGATATTATCTAGACCTAGGGTTTCTTGAATGTTAGAAATTGTTGGGTTTTAGCTGCTAGAATGATACAAATCAGATTATCATGTTGTTGCTTCGGTTCTTGCATGAAATTCAGAATCCTAGTTGTGTAGATTCGTTTATTTCATGAATTACACATGCTAGGTCAGTTTATTCAGTTATACATGCTCCAATTACGAATGTTTTATTATCAGTACATTAATGTTGCATTTTGAGTTAGCATGTCAGTACTTTGAGCTATCCAGTATTACAGAAATTCAGGCATAATGTGTTATTTACATAATTAGTTAGAAGTAGACTTAATACAGAGTAGGACTAGGGTTCAGCGTACCCTTATAGTCCCAGAACTACGTGCCCCCGTAGGCTTATAAATACCCTCTGTGGGCATTACATTTTTTTGGTCACGCCAGTCATGCCTCTATACCTCTAGCAGGGTATTTTGGGTCCTTTCGATGGGGCGTATACATCGGACTCCACATTTAGCTCATGTGGTTTTATGTCGGTTATTAGTAGCTCCCACAGTCAGATTCTAGTGTAGTGACCAGGTTATCAGATACAGTTCAGTATTCAGTTTCAGCATGTTATAAACTTGGTCATTGCATTCAGTTAGTTCATGTTCACTATTTCCAGTATAGTATAATGCTTATCTTACATCATTGCTCAGTTATATGATTTGTTCAGTTATGTATATTGTTCAGCTCTATTCTATCTTGCATGCTCAGTACCTTTCAAGTACTGAAGCATACTCTGTGCTATATCTTCTCGTGATGTAGGTTCAGGTCCTCAGCTTCCAGATCACGCATATATCGGTTTCCGATCTTCAGCTCAGTATCATCAATGGTGAGTCCTCATTCTCCGAGGACGACAAACATATTTCCTTTCTATTTTTAGTCTTTAGTTTCAGTTTTGCTAGATTTAGCTGGGGCATGTCCCAGCACTTCTAGTCAGTTAGAGGCTTATTTTCAGACACAGTTAGATTCAGCTTTAGCATTTGAGTTTGACCTTTTAGTTGTTGTTAAACTCTCAGTTTTTATATATTCAGATAGTTTATGGGTATTCCTCATCATTTCAGTTTATCTTATGATTTAGCTTCCGCATAATATTTCTCATTTCAGTTATCATAGTATGCTTATGTTATGCCAGCAGGGTTAGCTTGGGGTCACTCGTGATTCTAGGTCCTGTGTCGGCGTCCAGAGGGTAGCCTCGGGGCGTGACAACAACCATAAATGAGACCCTACTGACACGGCTTCATAGACACCCTAGGACACTTGAACTCTGTGCTCTGATACCAAGTTTGTTAGGACCCGTGCCTACACCCAGGGCGTGGCCGGCACTCGAGAACCATTTCTGGTCCCCAAGCGAACCCTCATCCTGGCTGGATACAAGCGGAAGACTAACTCAAGCATACAAAAGCTTAAACCTGGAATAAATTCAATAAACTCAAATACTCAACCTTTTTAAAAGACTTTACAATACTAAAAATAAAAGTAAATACAAAAACTCAACGCTGTCTATCTATGAAGCCTCTACTATTACAGAAGATATCGGGATAAGACTCACGACATCTCAAAACTACTAATTGTAAGATAAAGGGGAAGTCCTCTGGAATATAAGAAGGCTCCCCAAAGCTGAGTTGAATATCGCATGACCTCAACGAAACGCCTGTTGATGATCCTGAATACTTGTATCTGCATCATGAAACGATGCACGCCAAATGGCTCAGTACATGAAATGTACCAGCATGTAAGGGGAATTCTAAAGCATAAACATAAGTTTGAACTGATGGAAAAAAAACATACTTACCACTTCTCAACTCACTCAACTCAACTCAATGAAACATAGTTCAACTCAACTCAGAGAAAATAGGGCTCAACTCAATAATAAGATACTCAACTCAGTGAACAAAGTTCAACTCAATTCAGAGAAAATAAGGCTCAACTCAATAATAAGATACTCAACTTAGAGAAAATAGGGCTTAACTGAATAATAAGATACTCAACACTGTAAAATGTAGTTCAACTCAACTCATAGAAAATAGGGCTCAACTCAATAATAATATACTCAACTGAGTGAAACATAGTTCAACTCAACTCAAAGAAAATAGGGCTCAACTCAATAATAAGGTACTCAACTCAGTGAAACATAGTTCAACTCTGGATACTTAAGGACAAACCAACAATAAAAGATGCAATATCTCGAAAGCTTTTAAAACAATAGATAATAACTCAGTTGTATGCAAAAATACAATAATGACTCAATTGTATGAAAATACAATAATAACTCTGTTTGGGAGATTCTCTAACTGACAACCATCACTATGAGCTATGTGATGATACAACGTCTAGCCCATGCTGCCAGAACTGTCCTATACTTTGCCGGGGTATAGAACGTACTAACTAAGTGGATCCACTAGTCTATGCTAAAAAGCAATAAGGAATCATCTAAAAAGTATGACTCTTTCTACCCACGTTGGCTACATGGTTTATGGGGGCTGTGAGTTGTTAGAACTCTCCCCCATATCGATGCTCAATACTACTCCCAAAATATAACTTAGTTCATTATGTTTAAAAGAAGACATTTCATCTTCCTCAACTTTGAGATTATTACTCAAAAGGTTTTCTCTTAAAAGAGATAGTACTGAAAACTGCTCATGAACTCTTTGGAAATAAGTGTTTCCTCTTTTCTTAAATGAAAAAAGATTTCTCTTGGGAATACTTAGTTCCCATATATCACTTTAAAGAAAATGAAACTTAACTCTACTCTTCCTCATACTCATTTACTCAAGCCTTTAAACAAATTATGAATAATTGTAAAAGACTTCTCAAAATAAGGTTCATGCCGAATTATCGACGTGAACGACTCAATTCAAGGTTCTCAATAACCATATATATAACTCAATACTCGAAACTCAATGACTTCAGAATTCAAGGACTCAATGATACTACTCATCTCATGAATGCTAAACTCATAGGGTTCATGCGGAATTATGGGTATGAACTACTCAACTAAAGCAATTTCATGGGTAACATGTAGTAGCCCCATGATTAGGGATAAATCCCAAAATGATTAGGAACTCAATACTCAAGTCTTAGAACTTGAAGATACTACTCCTCTCAAAGATACTCAAATTATGGAGTTCATGCGGAATTATTTGCATGAACGACTTGACTCAAGGATCTCAATGATAATGTTGACTCATGAATACATTCTCTTCATTCTCATACTCACTTACTCGAGTCTTGAAACAATTTTAAAGTTATTGTAGAAGACTCCTCGAAAAGACTCAAAGGGACTTTCTCAAACTTTACTCTTAACTCTTCTTTGAATTTGAATTATGGATTCAAGGGTTATAATTCATGTTATGAATGATCTCTCGATGTTTAGATGTAGTTTAGAGTAGTTAGAATCAATAGGGAGTAAAGGTACACTTTAAAAGAACTTAGACGGGTAAAACAACGGAAAAAAATATGGGGGCAGGCGACCCTGGTGCACTGCTGTGCTGGGTGCCTGCTCCTAAACTTCAGAGGCAGCAACCTGGCACACTGCTGGGGCACCGCCCCAGCCCCCACTGGCGCATCTGGGGTGCGCCGCCCCAGCCCTCCCCAGAACTATCCGATGAATTTTCTTTTTCGTTTTTGGCTCTAATTCGCCTAGAATCGAATGGTTTCTTGCCAACTTACTTAGATTCGGATATCTAACATAAGTACACAAAAATCTACTCAAAAACAACTCTCAAACTCCTAACTTTCATCTCAAGAACTCATCAACCCATCCTAAGTCAAGAACGAAAACAACGCTTCAAGAAGTCTTATCAAGAACTTAAATTTCTCAATATTTATGGATAGATTTTCAAGAGAAACTCTTGATTGGCGTGTGGGTGAACAAACCCAACACGATGAAAGCTTACATACCTCGAAGAACTAGGATCTTGGTGAAATCTTGAATTTATTGAACGAACGCTTGAAACTTTGAACTTTTCTCCTCTTTTCTTCTCTTTTCTCTTCTTGAACTTTCTTCTAAAACCCTAAGCGTAATTAGGATTTGTGAAAACTGAACCAAATCAGTTTAGACCCCTGAATATTACCATATTTCATTTTAATCTGATTGGGTAAGGAAAAGACCAAAATACCCCTCATATTTTCAGGTAACTTTCCTTAAATGGACAACCTGACTTCAAAAGGGCATATCTCCCTCATACGAGCTAAAAAATTAGCAAACTCGGTGGCATTGGAAAGAGGACTTAGAGATCCTTTATTTGATATGTTATGGGTCTCCTACCACATCTTGTACTGAAAGTTATGATCGTTTGAAGTTGACCCAAAACTTAGAAGAACTTAGGAATGACTTGAATGAATTCTCTTTAATTCTTCTTGGAACTCATGGTGCTATATCTAGTGACCTGACCTTAACACTTAAGAAATTTTAAATTCCTTGGAAAAATTCTACTCACAACGAAGAAGGGTACGAGTCTTAGCTCAAAAAAATTTTGGGGTGTTACAGAAGCCTTACCAAAGGTGTATCCCGCTTACGAAGAAGAAATAACAAGTGAAATTTCATCAATGGTGTCACCACCCAAAATCGAGCCATAATGGCATCCACTAAAACCCACTGAGTGGACAAGGCTTAACCCAAATACAAGATACAAAAGACATAATTATATAGAGACAATAATTATAAGGGGAAGCCAAAAATGAAGAATATAGGAAGAAGGGACATATCATATATATATGTGGTACGATACAAAATGTACAAAATAGGCCCAAAAGTGACCAAAAGACAAACTAATACAAGATACTGATCCCCATACATGGTGTAACCTATACATGAGTTTCTACGAATATGAAGTCATATATATACAAAAACTGACTAATCCAAAATACAAAATGGGAGTCAGTACAAAAGAAGGACAACAACAAGTCTCTGAACGCGGGCAGCTCACCACAAATCTAAGTTTGTGACTGCCACAAGAGATCCAATGCTCACTGAGTGTGGCTTGGGAGCTGCATAAAAAAAGGATGCAAAAGTGCAGTAAAAGTACCAAAACACGGGGTCATCAGTAGGCATCATAGGCTGACCGAGCTCAGAAAAATAAAATACATAAAAAGAACGATGATACTAGCAAGACAATAGTAAAAGTAAAACACATTAACCATACGATAGAGAACATGCAGAAAATATCAAGATTCTGTCACAAGTTACATACAAAACACCAAACAATCAACACACTCAAAGGCCAACTCATGCAATTATATAATGTAAAACTCCAAGAAAAGGAAAATCATAAGTCCAAAATAAATATCAAGCTGCCTGGAATGATAACTTAAGCTTAACTAAAAGCCAATAACCCGATTAGATGTATCTGTGGGCCGCATGTGATGGCACATCGAGCTTACCAATCAACTAGATATATGTATCAATGGGCCGTCGGGGATGATACTTCAAGATTATACATAATGTAAATCTAAATGATAGACTGTAGCCCAAGCCTAAGCCAATGGGCTGCCCAGAATAATACATCGATCTTATCAGAGTAAAAGAAAACAAAAGCTGTGATAAATCAAGTAAAAGGGACCTTTTTACCACTTTTAAGCCAAAACGGGTCTCAAGGACCTCCAACAAATTAAGGTTAGTTTCCTTTCCCAAAACCAAGTCATTTCCATCGAAAATCATCCAAAAGTAACAACCCTCCAAGGAAATCATCACAGTTAAATAATTACAAACACACAGAATCGGGAAAAATACCCATCACACCACGAGAGTACTAACCTGGAACTCCTCCCAATCCAAGCTCACTGACTCATGCCCAACATTTAAATAAAAAACCAAGAATCACAACTCAGGGATCCACATAATCTACCAAACCAACTAAATCAAACAAACATAATACAATCCTAAGTTTGACGCCACCTAAAAGCAGAGTCTAAGGATACAACTCAAGCAAACACAAGGATCATGTAAACTAAGGATTCTCTGACTAAAACTTAAGCTAGACAACCCAACCTATGGCCATAACTATCAAAGGATCAACAAACCTAAACACAACCTAAGGGTTCAACCTAAATCATGCGATACCACCTAAATATAAATAATCTAGCTAAGCCAAGCCTAAGAAAAAGGAACCAATAACCTACCTCAAAGCTGAAAACCACACACGAACTATAACTTGGGCGCTTTTCCCTTTCGGAGAGCTTCTGATCACCGCAAAGCTATCAAGAACACAACGAACAAGTTAATATGGATCCAATGATGTCCATATAACTAACCTAATGGAATTGGGTCAAAAATTGGCGCTCAAATTGATGTTATAGAATTACAAAAAGGAAACTATCATTATGTTCTCCTGGAGGAGAGCATTACATGCCCAAAATATGGGCAAAAATGGGACTCAATTCGGACCGCAAATAGTCAATTTACCAAACTTTAAAGTTTAGAAATTAAGGACTTGGGTCGAAAATGAATTTGACTTATGAAATGAAAGTCGTAAAAGAGTATAGGAGAGGGAAAGGGAGAGAATTCACTTTGAATCATTGAAAAATAATCAAGAAATTCTCCAATTCGCATAAGGCCGAGCTCTAACTTCAATGGGTTTCTTTTTGGAAATAATGAAGGAGAAAGGGATTTTATTCCCAGCAATGTTCACAAAAGCTGACAAATGTTCACAAAAGCAAACATCACTTAAGCCAACTTAGGATTCACAAAAGCAAACCCCGCCTAAGAGGCTCCCTTTGCTTTGGCAAGCCTATGGTCGCTTAGAGGCCTTCGCAAAACCAAGGGATGGTCGATGTAACACCTCAAACTCTACAAAATGGAAAAAATGCAGTTTTCCAGAATCTAGTGTCAGAACCAACGGAAACCACCCACGGACCGTAGGTAGAACCACGGACCGCAGGTGGGGTATCGTGGTTCAGTTCCAGACTTAGAGGAATTTAAGAATCTAAGGATGACACCTACGGCCGAGAACCACGATTCGTTGATTGACTCACAGACCATAGGATGGTTCCGTCATTGGGGAAAAAAGTTTGATGGTCTATGATCCCACCCATGATCGACCTGTACAGTCCGTGGTTAGACCTACGGACCGTAGGTGAGGGTTAGCAGGCAATTGGAGGAAATTGATTGTTGGGTCAACTTCAAAAAGTCATATCTTTTAGCACAAAATGAATTAGGTGGCACATGACCTATCAAATGAAAGATAATTGAATCCTTTTTCCAACGCCACTGAGTTTGCTAAAATCTAAGCTCGGAGTAAAAAATTATGCTCATTTTAGTGAAGCCCTGTCGGGCAGACCATGAACCACCACCCCAAACGATGGTTGGTAGGTCAAACGACTGCCCGTCAGTCCTGTAGTAGATGACACTCATCAGTTTTAAGTCAGGGTCATTTTGGTCCTTTTCCCTTTGCGTTGGGCACTTAAACTATGTCTTTTGATGCCTAAACTACGTCGTTCTACTCAAACTAAGCCTAATAACCTAGTCAGACATACTCAAAACCCTCATTCTCCAAAAATCAACCAAACTTGGAGCAAAAAGAAGAGGAAAATTCGTCCAAACCTTCCAAGAACAAGCAGTAGTGTTCTTCAAAGTTCAGCCCCAAAATCCAAAGGATTTCTCCGTAGATTTCGTCACCAGGTATATGGAATTTCACTAGTGAGTTCCTTTTATCCACTAGGTCCCTAGAATTCAGTCAGTTCCTTGATTCTCCATATCTTGTTTAGACCTAGGGTTTCTTAAACCTTGGATATTTACTGTGATTTTGCTGTTATAGTATCCTAAATTGAAATAGCTTGTTCCTTGGAAAGTTTGCTTAATTCCTTGTATGAAACTCAGAACCCTAGTTTGTATAAATTCTCTTAGTTCGTGAATTATACTTACTAGGTCAGCTGAACAAATAATCATGCTGCAGATTTTGAATGTTACATTATCAGTATATAAATATTGTTGTAACATCTCACAAATTGAAATAACTAGGAAGAAGTAAAAAATTTTGGAAATAGCCATTTTTGGAATGATTATAAAAATCTGGATATTTTATTAAGTATGTTAAGTTGAGTTTTGGCCAACTTCATACGACCATAACTCTTAGCTCAGGAAGAGTTAGGTGTGTTTCCAGATATCGTAGGAAAGATCTTGGAATAATCTTTCCAACGCCGCCAAGTTTGCATGATTCTGAGTTCGTATGAGTGAGATATTCCCATTGGAAGTTGGGCTGTTAAAATAAAGAAAGTCCAATCCGGATTTTGAAAGGGTATTTTAGTCTTTCCCGTACCCTATTATTTTAATTCGTTTTTAGGAGTTTAATAGGGGTCAAATAAGATTTTAGTCAGTTTAGAAAAGTTGAAGTTTACGCTAGGGCTTGGAGAAAGGAGAAAAGAGGAGAAAGAAGAAGAAAAGGCAAGATTCGTCAAGATCGTTCAAGTTTGATTGTGGATTTCGCCAAGGATTCAATCCTACGAGGTATGTGAGATCACATAGCGTTGGGTTAGTTCACCCATGCGCCAAACATGATTCAATTCAGCCAAGTTATATTGATTTGAAAGTAAATCCTATGAGTTCTTGATGAAATTCGTTTGAAATCTTGTGGGTTCTTGTTGTTGAAGTTTCTAGAGATTGATTCATGTATTTAGGTGTGAATTCGAGTTGAATCTTACATATATTAGAATGAAACCTTTTCAAAGAAAATCACCCCACTTAGAATATCCCA
>JAJONR010032277.1:0-15548 GCA_029582245.1 Solanum etuberosum
CCGACCCCCCCCCCCCCCCCCACGCAAGTTTGTGATTTGCTTGACAACATTTGGGGAGCTAAAAAGGTTAATCCGCGCTCGTGAACCCGCAACTCAAACTTGTCCCATGTATTTGTGCCTTCTCCACAGGAAGACTTCCTAAGAATAATGTCAAGAACCTTTGTTGGCATTTCTACAGGTCCTTTACTCTAATCTCCTATCCTTAGCACCACAGACCAAACACAGACCAAATCTGTATACATTTTCTCAAGATTCTTAACGTTTTTGGTAGAAAGAGTGATCTTATTCAATCTTCTCTCGAGCCCCTCTAGCCCTGATTTTGTTGGCTTCATTGTCGCATACGCCATACTTTGATTTGATGAAGAAGATGAAGACCTAGCCGCAATTTCGATTTTCTTTGAGGAGGGTGGGAGCAAATTTCAATGGAAAAGAAGAGAAAATTTGAAAAAAGAAAAAGAGATGGAGGTGTTTTTTAAGATTCGGGTCGGATTATCCTCACTTTTATTAATATTTAAATTTAATTAAAATGGTCAAAAAGATGAGCATCACGCGCCTCTTTATAGATGAGGAAATGAGTCAAAATGGTCTATTTACAAGGGTATTTAATATTTTTATGGGGTAATAGGACGCATGCAAAGTTAAGGTGTCTTTTTAAAAATTTGAAACAACTTCAGTGGTGACTTTATGTCTTTTCTCTTTTATTAATATTAAAATGTCATACCAACAATCCCCCACTCATTTTAATATTAAGATAAGATAGTTTTTCACAACTTAGTTGAAGGTAGACTATTATGCATAATGAAGGTGTGCTCTGCATTGAACCTTCACTTAGTAGAACAATAATCTTTACTCCAGAGTCAGTAGTGGTCTCAGACTTGAACTATGACTGCTTAAGGGAAATAAAGTATTACTGCTTACACACAATAATCAAGGTGTTGACATAAGCTTTAATAGCCAGCACATTACGGCCTTGTGCTATCCCGATTTTCATGAGTGTTTTTGAGAACAAGCTCATTTTCATAGAAAGCGGCCTACTTTCACACTCACATAGGTGAAATCTGTCAAGGGTGCTCCTATAATTTGACACCCCACTCATACGAGATACAAACTTTCATTAAGAGTTCAAGACTCAACCTCCACAAATCATTATAGGATAAATGCACTCACATCATAGGGATTGAATAAAATTAATAATAGTGCATTTCACAACAAGTCATCATATGATTCGTTTTTTGCAATGAATCTGGTTATAGGATCTCTAGTCCCTATGTTGGGTTTCCTCATATATGACTCGGAAATTTATGAGCTTCAATTTCATCCCCTCGATGTGCTTCAGACTCTTAATCTTGCTAAGGTCTTAGGTTTTGAATCTGCAAGATTTAACACAATTAATATTGATGGTATAACACTAATCAATATGATCTCACAATATTCTGTTTTTTTCTCATGAGTCTGAATTTACCGTTTCAATAACAATTTTGTATTCTACCATTATATTGGTGCTATCACAATTAATCAAAATTAGAAAAATTAATTTTTAAAAATAAAGTGTTTGATATAGTAAAATCAATTCACTTTTTCACTAGTTGAAACTAATTTTTTTTACTTCAACCTCCAAAGTAGAGTTAGCAAGCAATACGATTTGCTTTTCTCACTTCCATCAAATAGCACCAAGTTTTCTCATCAACAAAACTTTTAAGTATAACATAATATTTTTTCTCATAAAAGAAGTCATCAAATTTCGTACCAAGTAAATATACTTGATTTGCTTGTACATGCTATACTATATACACCATATCATATCAAGTGCAATTTGTCACACATTTCATAATTTTTTTTAATTAGGCTAGCAAACTTCTTCTTTCTTTGTCACGCCATTTTCACAATTGAATCAAAAGGAGTTGCAAGACTCACACAACCAATAAGATTGTATTTTACAATTTTTCAACATTATGTGACTTGACAAGAAAAATTTCATCACATATTTTATGGTATTTTTTCATTCCAAGAATGAAACTTATCTCACCCAAAACATTTCATGTTAAATGACTATTCAACAGGTTTTTCATAATTTATTTATAACTCTCATGTTAGAGCCAAAAATCATCTCATCATAGCCAAACAACAACATGTGATTTATTCCATAATAAATGTATGCACTTGTAATACCCTTTTTAGAGCATTTCTCAAAGATGCAAAAATCATATTTTTCACAATGACTTTTTTCCTCATTTCATGAGCCCCCGCTATTTTAAAAATTTAAATATCATTTTTTCATGAAAAGTAGTATCACTTTATTCATGAAAATACTAGGTAATTTTTTTTTCTTTACCTTTTCTCCACTTGAATTGAGCAAATAGAAAAATATTTTACCGTACACCTCTTCTCTTCCATCTTTTGAAGAGAGCAACGTTGAACGGAAATATGTTAAGATCCCTATCTTGATATCCACACTTTTTCAAACTGTAACAACAACATGAATCTCTTTAAAATTGTTGGTGTAATATACCACAAATACAATAAATTACAGTTGAAATAGAATGAACAAAAATGTATAATTAAATCTTTAGGCTGAGGCGCAAATATCTCGCTCTCTTTAAGGAGATTCAAACCCACTGCAACATAATCTACACCGATCCAACAGTATATGTCTTGACTTGTCCCCTCCAGGATACAACAGCCCAACAACGTCGTACAACTCACACAACTTCGGATTAGTTGAAGAGTCCAAAGCTCCACAAAAAGAACACCTTCTTCAACATATAATTACCCTCTTTTGTATAGTGAATATAGTTGAAGACTTAGAATATTTTTCTATGTCTCAACTCTCTCTTTCACTACACTAATCTCAATATAAACTCAATATAATACTACTTATTTTTTTCACTCTATATTTTCTTGTACATCTCTTGTTGTTTCTACTTCTAGCCAACACAAGGAAGACCACATTATTTAGAGCTGATGAATTCTTCCTTGCAATGATTAGGAAAATAGTGGGTAGTAAATTTTCTAAATGAATGGCCCAAATGTTACATAAGTTACAAGACATAAAGAAGGAATAATTGGTGAAATGAAGAGCTGGTGGTTACATAAGTTACTAACAACTAATGACCACTTTCTTCCACAATTGATGAGAGTAAAGATGCACAAATGTAATATCCACCAATAGAAATAACAAGATCTATAATGTGACATATAATATATTTTTATTAATATTAAAATGTCACACCAACACCTTCAAATACCATATTAGTTCAGAAATTAGGAGGGACAGAGCTATATGTCAAATCTTGCTTTATATTGATATATATGATAATGGAGACTTATAGCGCAGTGACAAAAATATACTCAAAACATACCTAACACCCAAGTTTGAATCCCTATAGAGAACATGGTGAATGTTAGTTGAACATGCAAATCATCACCTAAAGTGAAAACATGGTGAAAGTTCCATGAAGGACTAATAATGTTTTGTGACATGTGATACATATTTTCCTCTGTGTCATTTTAATTGGCGTTTGTTGACTTTGGCATACTCCATATAAGAATATAGTATATGTTAGAGATTTATTTTATTAAATTAATAACTTTATTAATTATGTTTTGAAGTATTACTTAATATAGTAATTTATAATTAAAATAGTATTGAATTAAAAATAATAAACTTTTTTTATTTTTAAAAATGGATAAGAAAAAAGAAAGATATATTTTTATTATTAAAATCAAGCAAAATGAAAAGGAGGGAGCAACTTAACTTTTTAACGGTAAGTGGATATGTTTTCTTTACTCACATTAATTGAGTAGTACTAGATCTCTTTTTCTTTTTGTCATAATTGTCAATTGATATTAGCGTGTTCTCCTCAATTTAAAAAAGAATGGTCTAGTTTGATTTAGAACGAGTTTAAAAAAAGAAAGAAGACTTTTTAGTTTTGTGGTTTTAAATTAAAGTTATGTTAAATATATCAAAATGTCTTTTAATTTCATAATCTTAAACATGTCATGTGAAAAGTTAAAGTTAAAGTGTTTACTAAAAATAAAAAGGGTCATTCTTTTTTTTTTTTACAGAGGAAGTATAATACTAGCTTGAAACTAGTAGCTATGATTACTAATAATTAGATATACAAACGTGTCTAGAACAGTCCACAATAATGATCAAACCTAGGATATAATTTCTTGTTTATTTTTTCTTCTAGCTAGTGGGGTCTTTTCAAAATATGAAATATCCTAAGAAACAATATATATACACAGTTGGTCGTTGGATAATATGTTCAACGTTTTCATCATCATCCTCATGGATAAATTAGGTCAAACCTAAATGATCCCTAATTGCAATTATTACTAATGTGTTTAGACTATATGGTAGAAATTGTTTATTGACTAGATTTGCGACCGTCCAATCATTTTATTAAATTGTTCATTAATTCCATAGTTTGTTTCATCTCCAATGACTTTTTGGTCAAATTGGACACCTATAGTAAAATGCACCATGCATTAACAAAAATTGTTTACTAATTTATTTTTATAAAGATATGACACTTCGACTAACTCAATTTCAAAATTTAGTTCATATGAAAAAAGTTGTCTATTGTCCAAATTCATGTACGCAGATTATCAATCCATTCTCTAATCAATATCCAGCACTTGAGCTAGTAGCCACTTTCTTAGATAGGGCTTTCGGCTAGTTTGTGTAAGCGTCTTTGTAAGCAATACCCCGAAAACTCCGACAAAAGAGATTGAATGTCAGGTTAGTTCACTTATTTCGGGCATCATCTTACGTCATTCGTTAAAGCGCTTTCTATAAGCCTTTAATTTAAGGACGTTTTAAAGAAGAGAAAAAGTTCCGCATTTCCTGATTCTTGATATCTTTCCCAATAAAAAATGCACTTGACAGTTGACACGAAATTAATGAGAACAGAATTTCCGTCCTTCCAGCCTTGTTTCAAACAGCAATCGATAAGGCAAAGCAATGCAAACTGTATTTGAAATCATTATTACTACCGCTAACTAACGATTGAGAAATAAAGAATTTTGAAACTAGCAGTCTACTATAAGTCATAGTAAACGTTTGTTTGATTATAAATCATTTAATTAAGGATAAAACACGTATTTTAAGTTTGAATTATTACTAAATATAAAAATATGTCATTCATTTTTAGAATTGACTAAAAATAAAAGTGTGTAGTATAAATTAGGACACAAAAAAATAATAGTATAATTTTATAGATTTACTAGTATTATAATCATATATCTAAAAAAAGTTATGTTCATATATATATATATATATATATATAAATACTTTGATACAATATTCGATATCATACATAATATTTTTCAAAATATATATTAAATATCATAATATCAAAAAATTTAATTTCAATACAATAATTTAATATCTACGGTATCATGCTCACGGATGTCCACAGGACATTAAAGGCTATAATATCAGTTTTTCTTACCAAAGTCCCCAACTCCATTTTCGAACTGTTTGTCGTGCATATCTGTCGAGACCTCATTCCGAACGAGACTAGTATTTTCTACTTATTTTGGAGGTTTATCAAATTATCGTCTCAAATTATTTGTTATGATTTTAAAAAATAATTATTTATTATTTTAAAAGTTTAAAACAAATTTTTTTATTTTTTTTTATTTTTTTTGTTGAATATTATAAATATCTCAATTATGAGAAGATAACACATAAATAAAATAAATATTAAATAAGAAAAGTTATATCTTAAGACATAAATAAAAATAGAATAATCCAAATTCATCCTAATTGAGTACTCCCGCTGTTCTAATATATGCCACACTTTTCATTTTTCAATAGTCAAACAATTTAAGTTTGACCGTGAACTTGCTTTTAAAATCTTCAATTTTTTTGAAATAAAATTTATATATTTGTAAACTACGTAAAAAGTACTGTAAGTCACTATAATTGACAATCCCTAATATTTGAAAGATACTCCCTCCGTCTCTTTTTAGTTGTCATGATTTTCTTTTTTAGAATCAAACGATAAAAACTTTGACTAACATTTTACGATGTATTTTTATCGTATTGATATGCAAAATATTGCAATTTATAGTACTTTTTGTATAGTTTTCGAATATCAAAAGTTTTGGTTTAAAATATTGAATTGATGTAATCTAATTTTACTTTAATAATTAGTCAAACTGATTTTCAAAAAGTGAAATATGACAACTAAAAAGCGACAGATAGAGTGTATGAAAAATTCGCAGTAAAAATTAAACTTGTTTGAATCGCAAAAATATAAAATATCATATAAATTGAAATAAAAAAGTATAATATTTCTTAAGAGGCGGATAAAGTGGATGGTGTATTATTGACCCCTCCCCAAAAAATATAAAAGGACAAAAATGGACAAACACGAAATGGTAATGTTTTGATAATATATACTCCTTCCAAAAAATATAAAAGGACAAACATTTTGATAATATATACTCCTCCCATCTTAATTTATATGGTAATGTTTAATTAAAAGCAATTCATTTAAAAAAAAAAGAAAAATCAGTAGTTCATATTATGAACGAAGGCAGAGTATTACAAGAGGGGGTTGTCACCTCTCATCTTACCATGATAGGTTCGAATCATTAAAAAAACAAACAAAATGTAAACTTTAGAGACTAAAAGTACACCTTTTCGTTTTAGTTTATTTATTCTATTTTAACTCAGTGTTTTAAAAAATAATGTTGGGACTCGCCTCAGAGTTCGTCGGGGCGGGGCTCTAGTAAAATGCCTCGAGATTCATGTGTGGCTTAGTTTTTGAAACTTACACCCTTAGCGTCCTATTATACGTTCTAAGGATGTTCAACGTCCAACGCTCAGGACTCGCCTAACAGGTCTTACGTAAATTAGGTATTGAATTTTTTAGTTAACATTAATTGTTGATCCTCATAAATCTTTATAATATAAAATAGAATTTTAGGCCCGCTTATGTGGCACCCTTAGAATTTATATATGGATGTTATCATGTATTTTTCACATATTGCTTCTAAACCTTTCACATTCATTATTCAGAAAAGTTTAAATGTCTCAATTACTATTTTTCTATTCTTTGTTAATGGTTAATACATGAAAAAGTTGGAGAGTCTCAACTACTATAAATACTGCTACTTGTAACCTTTCTTGCTTTCTCCTATTTACTTGTAATTGTTTTTATTTCCTATATTTTTGTCAAGCTAGTGTCCTCCAGGATAACAAACATGTAACTTGGTTTGTTCATCATTCTTTAGCTGTTCTTTTTTTTTGTCAAAAATTATGTATTTCAAAATATTTTCAATTTTTAAAATATGATTTAATTTTTATTAAAAAACTTAATGAGATTTTTTTTAATGATTTATTAGCTCTAGAATAATTAAGGAACGTACATTTGAAAATACGTGGGCTAATATATTTCACATGATAAATTTATTGTGGCATATTTAGGAGTTTCTATGGACAATGACATGAACGAGCAAGGAAAACTAGCTGCTACTAGCTCATGATTAAGGAATGAACAATAAATAGGTCATCAAATTGAATATCTTATAATTTCTTGCATGTACAAACACAATAGAGAAACTGATAATTGACTAAGATATGAAAAATCATATAGTATTGAGAAGTCAATTAAATCAAAGAACAAATATTATATTTAAAAATATGTAGAAGATAAAATTCATTAAAGAGTAAGAACTTACGATAAGATAAAATATGTAAAGTCTTTCAAGTTCTTAATATATGTAACAATACCAAATTTCTAATATTAGGATATTAGAAAATGATCATTCATAATCATAATGACGTCGTGGATTACCGTGCGAAGCACAGGTAAGTTATTTAGGTTTTAATAAATGAATAATACTTACTCCCTCTGTCCCAATTTATGTGACACGTTTCGCTTTTCGAGATTCAAACAGTTTAAGTTTGACTGAGAATTTGCTCATGGAATCTTCAAATTTTTTAAAATGAAATTTATATATTTGTAAACTAAATTAAAAGTACTATAAGTCCCAATAATTGATAATTCAAAATATTTAAAAGATATATAAAAAAATTACGGTCAAAGATAGATTTGTTTGAATCTCGAAATCCGAAATGTGTCACATAAATTGGGACAAAGGGAGTAATTGGTTTTTCATCTATAGAAATAAGAAGATTGAAAGTAACTCAAATAGCAAATTTTAGTATCACATATTTACTATTTGGTAATACTATGAGGATGATTATATATTCCGTAACCTTTTTAAAAAAAATACATAGCAAAATGTTACTATTTGGTAATACTGTGAGGATGACATATATTACGTAACATTTCTTTTAAAAATACATAGTGAAATCTTACTTCTTTCACTTATCATTGATCTTCATAGTTTTGTCATATGTCTCAAAATTATCATACTTTATTATTTAGCTATTTGAAAGTTATTTTATTTTTATTCATGATGGAGTGATGTTTTTATTATAATACTAATAATAAGTTTTATTGATTATTTTCTTTGAGGGGGTAAATTGTATAGTATGATAATATATTTTTAGAAATAATAACTCTTTTATTATTAGAAAGTTAAGATATTAGAGTTGATTTGCACCTCATAATAATTTTTATATCATTACATTTATTATACTTGTAAAATCATGTTAGTAATTTTATTTTTCATGAATTTTTTTAATCATGTTTGTAATTATTTTAAACTATTCATGTATTTTTATACTTTTATGCTATTATACTATTTCACTATATTGTAAATTAAAATTTTAAAGATTCATGGGGCTAACCAGTGGCGGAGCCAGGATTTTCAATAAGGGGTTCAAAATTTTAAAAAATAGACACACAAAGTAGCCGAAGCGGGTTCGACATCTACTCTATATATCATGTATAAATAATGTAATTTTACACCGAAAGAAATTCAGATGAACCGCGTAACTATAAGATGGCTCCGCCACTTTACGCCACACGTGCTTAGTAAAATGTCTTGTCTCGCCCCCGCTTTTTAGAATAATGTTTTAACTTGACGTGAAGTTAAAACACACAAAGAAAACTTTTAAACTAAAGATAAAATGTTAAACATAGTGATATGAAAAAGTTGCTAGAAGAGGAAAGAGCCATTCCGTATGAAACAAATTAAAAATGAAGTTACGACAAACAAATTGAAAACGAGGATTATCAATTCAATATAAAGAGAGAGAAGGAAGAACAGGAGGTGTAGTTTGGGAAAAACAATGGAGTTTGATAGTTTCTTACCTCTTTTACTGTTAATTTTCTCTTGTTGTTGCTTACCCGTTCTTCCTTGCCAAAATTGTGTCAAAGTGGGCAAATCAATCACTGGTAATCAGAAATTGATTTCAGCTGATAGAAGTTTTGCCTTAGGATTTTTCACTCCATCAAATTCAACGTACACCTATCTTGGCATATGGTACAACATAATCCCTCAACAAACAGTCGTTTGGGTTGCCAACAGAGAATCTCCCATCCCACAGAATGCTTCACCAGTTTTCACTGTCGGCGGTGATGGAAATTTAGTGATTTTCGATGAAAAAGGCAAACTCATTTGGTCATCAAATGTCTCATCAACAGCACCGGAATCATTATTAACTTCAAATTCTACTATCGGAATATTGTTGGATACCGGAAATCTTGTTCTCCGACACTACGGTGAGTCCAATTATTTGTGGGAGAGCTTCCAGTATCCTACAGATACGTTATTACGCCATATGAGATTTGGTTTCAATAAAACTAGTGGCTTACGAAATGTGATCACTTCATGGACGAGTAATGAAGATGCTCGACCTGGAAATTTCTCTTTTGGTATAGACCCTACTGAAGGGATTATGCGTTTTGTCATTTGGAAACAAAACGGTATATATTATAGATTTGACGATAGTTGCAAACCGTATATACTAGGAACGGTGTGGTGTTTCGCTGTTGTTACTGAAAATGATAATGTATATCTTAATTTAGCTTACTACAGAATCTTTCGGAAATTAAGAATCGTGCTGAATCCGAGCGGGTACCTTCAGGTGATGGTGTGGAATAAGAATGAAAGTAACAAATGGAATGTTGAATTTGAAGCACCACAATCTAAGTGTGAACTTTACGCGCAGTGTGGTCCGTTTGGTACTTGTGGGATCAGATCAAGTGGATTATGCAGTTGTTTAAACGGATTTGAACCTAGATTTTTGACAGATTGGGCAAACGAGACATGGAATGGAGGTTGTGTGAGAAAAATAGCGTTGGGATGTGATGGTAGAGATTGGTTTTTGAAGCACGAGAATATGAAGTTGCCAGATCATGCTGTCTCTTTAGGAAATATGAGCACCGAAGAGTGTGAAACTGAGTGCATTAAGAACTGCTCCTGTTCAGCTTATGCTTGTACGAAAAACGCCTGTTTTATATGGCATGGAGATTTACTGGATATTGGGCATGACATTACTAACGGCAGAGCTCTCTATGTTCGAGTTCACTACTTAGAGTCAGGTATGTTTACTTGTATCATTTTTAGTTCTACTAACAACAAGTGAAAGACTACTATAATTTTCGTGTTGTGGATGCAGTTACTAATAATCTATCTGTGAATTCAGCTCGAAGATACAAAATTCTCACTGTGAAAATTGTTTCTGCAATTTTTGCAATCTTGCTTCTTATTAGTATCTCTGCTTTTATCTTCAAAAGAAAGCGCTTGAAAGGACGAGGTGAATCTAGCATTTCTAGACTGTTATGATTTCAGATTTCATATTGTTTAACGTTGCTTTGCCTTACTGATTGTTGTTTGAAACTAGGTAAGATGGACGGAGATTCTGCTTTAGTTAGCTCCATGCCTAGTGGATCTTTAGTTGGGAAAGATGATATGAAGTTGGTACAGTACAGCCTGCAGAATATAAGAGATGCAACAAACAACTTCCATGAAGATAACAAACTTGGAGAAGGTGGTTTTGGCCCCGTGTTTAAGGTGCAAAATTCAATATTTTGATGTTTGTATTTAATTACATGAATATAGAGAATTGTGGATTTAAACATTCTGTTTCAGGGGTCTTTGGCTGAATTCGGAGACGTAGCCATCAAAAGGCTAAGCAGGAGGTCATCACAAGGACTAGAGGAGTTCATGAATGAGTTGAAGCTAATCGCGAATTTGCAGCACAAAAATCTAGTCAGCCTCTTAGGATGCTGCGTTGAAGGGGAGGAGAAGATACTGATCTATGAGTATATGCCCAATTGCAGCCTGGACAAATTTCTTTCTGGTTATACTCATATTAGTATTATTTTTGCGAGAATCATAACTTTGTTTTCCTCATTTCCGTTGGCTAATTGGATATCCATTTTTTCCTTTTAGACCCTTCGTTGAAGGTTTCACTCGATTGGGATACACGTTTTGGGATAATAGAAGGAATTGCTCAAGGAATGCTTTACCTGCATAAGTACTCGAGATTAAAAGTCATCCACAGGGACTTGAAGGTAAGCAACATTCTGCTAGATCAAGAGATGATCCCAAAAATATCAGACTTTGGAATGGCAAGGATTTTCGGGACTGATCAAACACAGGCCAGTACAAAACGAGTGGTTGGTACATAGTAAGTATAGCCCTTTCTGTAACCAGTTTTTATGTTATTACCTCTTGTGTATAGCTACTGAAGACTGATTTACGCCAATATGGCATAGTGGCTATATGTCTCCAGAATACGTAGTATATGGCCAATTCTCGGAGAAATCAGATGTATTCAGCTTTGGAGTATTGCTATTGGAAATCTTGACTGGTGAACGAAACTCAGACTTCTTCATGACTGAAGTTTGTGTGTCTCTATTAGGATGGGTAAGTACACACGCGCATTTGAAAACTAAGTCCAAGTTTTTTTCAATTTCTTTTAACATTTCACATAATTTGGCATGTTAGGCATGGAAAATGTGGAAAGAAGGAAGAATATTGGAGTTAATAGATCCATCAATAAGGGCGACCTGCGACAGTAACAAAGCAACACGGTCTGTTCTGGTTGCTCTTCTTTGCGTTCAAGAAATTCCTACTGATCGACCAACAATGTCTGATATAGTTGTCATGTTAAGCAACGAAACAACGCCCATCCCTGAGCCAAAAGAACCGGCTTTTCGCACCAGCTGGCGACATCAAAAGTTAAACCATTTTTCCATAAATGAGTTGACATTTACTTTGCCAGTACCTAGATGACAGGATTTAGCTTTCCATATTTCTTATTTTGAAAACAAACTGTAAATCAAAAACCAATTCAATTACTCCCTCAGTCCCAGTTTATATCACTTACTTACTTTTTTCAGTTGGTTTTCAAAAAATAAATAATGATAAATGATTTATAGCCACACAAATACTTATTTTTCGACACAAGTTTCAAAAGCCATCTCTTCTTTCTTAAACGCTAAGTCAACTAACTCATATAAAATGGGACATAAGGAGTGCACCAACGCATTGGATAAACCATACACAATTGTTTCTATACTACTACAGTTTTAATAGCTAGTTACCAAGCATCGCTATAGTTTAAATATTTACCATTCATAGCAAATCTTTCATTGTCAGGTGTCTATATTCATTGTATTCATTCACGTTCACGCAAAGAATATAACTTGTGTCAATTGTATTATGTCATTTTCTCAAAAAAAAGAGAAGTGGAGATAGAAAGAAATCAAATTAAAGTGGATATACATATTGAAAAGCTTAAATTAATGATTAAGAAAAAAAGACTGATAGCCCATTGAAACTACAGAAATGTTTCTCAGCCCTTCTAATTCAACTATTTTTTTGAAAATAAAAAGCAGTGTTAATAATTTCCACAAAGATGGAGTCTCATCTTAATTTGTCGAACTAATACATCCCCTTTCTCTAATATGATAAAATGGCTCATGTTTCACATTTCACACAACATTATTAGTCCCCCTGGGAAATTTCGACGTTTGAACTTACTTAGGTGATGTTGATTTGACAGCCCAAATGAGAGAAGAAAAATCCACCACTTTTTTCTTCCAACGAAAAAATTAGCATATAAAATTATGATCCGTTTAATTATTTAAATTGGGGCAAATTAATAATGTAATTGTGGGTTGTGGATCGATCCGATCCATGAAAAAGTGCAAACGTGCAAGTGAAAATAAAGCATAGAGAAAAACGAAACGTTGTCTTTTTTGCCAATATTCAATTGACACACTAACAGACATTTAGTTTGTGAACAAGAATGATCTTTGTTTCCTTGTGATTCAAAAAGAGATTTGGAGCAATTTGTTTCGACAGTAAAATCAACATCAATTATTTCTCCTACAAGTTATAAGGTGCACATCTTGTTGTTGTTTTAACTTTAAAACTCTTTCATTGGTATTTATCTTTTAAATTTTAGCCTATTTAAAAATTGGGCTAATATGCAATTCAAATTGAGTGAGGAGAAACTGTCATCTAAATATTTTTTAGAAGACATTTAAAAAAATTTGATATGTGTTATAAAATCAAGCTCAGAATAATATAATATAAAGTGAAGCAGACAAGATAAGTAGAGAAAGGAGAAAAAATTTCTTCTATTAAAGCGTGTCATCCAAATGTTGAATGATATATCTATTTATAGTGTTGAGATATCACTCCCAAAGGTCACCAAACTAGTAGATACATAGTTATCCAAAAAGGTTCTTATCACCTTGGAAGTATACATACATGAATTCAATTAATTCTTGAATAAATCAAACAGAAATCCACAATTCAATAAATTTATAAAATATGTTATATAAAGTCATAATAAAAGTAATTATTAGGTTGTGACACCCTATCTTAAAATACGAAGTCTTATATAGACAAAATAGAGGAGAGATGTAGAATATATAAGTAAACAAACTTTACCTATTATTGATGCATTTTAAAGTCGTGTAGATTTAGGCGAGCTACTATTGTTTATGTGTCACTCTTATGTCAGTAAAACATAGTAGAGATATTTGATATATAAGTAAGTATGTCTTATCTACTAGTAACACATTTTAAAGTTGTGTGCGGACCTAGGCCCAAAGCGGATAATATCACTAGTGACTTGGACCGTTACATAGGTACTTAAGCAAATTATAAAAAATTAAACTTATCTTGCGTTTGAACATACGATATGAAATCAGTGTTTAGACATACGATTTGAGATCATGATTTCAAATCAAATTCCAAGCTTTCCAAACAACATAATTTGGGATTCTAAATCGTGAATTCAAAAAAAAATATATATAATTTGACCCATAAATTTATCTTTTGTAAATAAAAAAAACTCGATATTTTAAAATTTGTAAAAAAAAGCTCATGTTTGACGTGAAATAATTATTTTAAAGAACAACTAGTTACTACAATTGTTGAATAATAGAATCTCTGTTGGTCGCCGGCAACAATGGGTGGATGTGCGTCGAAGAAGACGAAGTGACGCCATGATTTTTGATTCCACAGACTTATTTTCTTTATTGCTTTAGATTTTTGTTTGTTTCTCCTTTTTGTTGTCTCAGATTGTTTTGTCTTTATATTTCTTTTTGTTTGTGTTATTTTAATTTTAGGCCATTAGGTGGATTTGGTCTGTTTGGAGTTTGTACCTTTCGGCTTTTTTTTTAAAAGACTAATGAATTTTCATAAAATTATGTGTATTTAAAATTTTGTGATTATAAATATTTATTTTTAAAAGAAATATAGAGATATGTGAATTATCAAATACGGCACATTAGGATATTAATATTTTAATATTCTATTTATAAACTATGATAAGCTCATTTGGTAGAATTGTATAAAATTAACCAAAATTTTGATAGTTCTCATAAGTTTTTATGTTTTATGAGAAAAAATACAACTTAGTCTTTTTCTTCTTCCATTCTTATTGAATGGCCTTTTAAGACAAGTTAAGAAGGCAGAAGAGACGAAAATGAAACAGAAAATGAACATTTTTATCAACACAATATATATTTTATGTTGTGTTGACATCCAATTTTGACCTTCCCCGATGCGAATTAATTTTCGAGTTTCTTTGATTTCCAACGATTTGAAACAATTGACTTCACAAAATTCAAAACAATTTTAAAGTTTTTAAAATAACCTTATCAATTTTATAATTTTTTGAATAATAAATATGCTTTATACAACTATGCATAATTAGTATGTTCTATAAATATTTCAAAATTATCTCAAAAGATTTTGCATTTCTAGTTAAATATTTTATTACTTTAGTTTAGCTTAAATTGCAATTGTTGTAGAGTTAATTAGTGCATAATTAGTTTAGCCGTCGTTATAATTAATTAAATTATTTTATTTCGTTAAGATTAAGAAGCTCATTAATTAATTTCTTATTAATTCATCTTATTTAACTTTTAGCCGAATTCACCATTTAAACCCAAATTGGCTAGATTGTTAACTCCAAGTGGCTATGATTAAAATTCATGTGGTCATCATCTCAATTCCAATTCCTCACCTCTTTTCAGCCCACTTAAAATACCAGCTCTGGGCCATTTTAATTCAGCCCAACAGCACAACCCCATTTTAATTCCCAGCCCACTCTTAATCCCTTTAACCAATTCCAAATTTCCCAGCCCACT
>JAJONR010032280.1:0-44192 GCA_029582245.1 Solanum etuberosum
CTAAAATAAATTAATAAAACACGCTTCTCAAACCAACGAAATAAAATAATTAAACTAAATAAACTTAAAATTGTATACAACCTTAAACCAAATTAATTTATTGAATATTTAATTAAGATAAAATCTTTTTGAGGCGATTTTCAGATGTTCATATATTATGCTAATTATATATAAGTATGTAGAAAAATGCTATTATTTGCAAATTATAAAAATTTACAAGATCATTTTAAAAACTTGAAAATTGTTTTGAATTTTATAAATATAATTATTTCAAATCGTTGGAAATTAAAGAAGCTCGAAAATTAATTCGCATCGGGGACGGTCAAAATTGGGTGTCAACACATGCAATACAATGAAGCAATTACTAACATATATCACACAAACATGAAATCACAACCATCACCTACCTCGAACAAAGCTTGAATCCCCTAAGAAACTTGATTCTTTTTCTTCCGGATGCTTTCCGCTTGTTCTTGGTCTACAAACAATCAATATAACGCAATGATCAATAAACGAAGCCTAATTACCTGGATTATAATCGAAATTATCAACCTTAGGCCAAACCCATGATCCCAATACCCAACTTACGGCTTTTTCCACCATTAACTTCAGGCCAAAACCCTCCTCCAACGATAATTACCCATGAATTTACGTTCTACGGATCGAAAAACGGATTAGGGGAGTAAAATCCTTACCTTTAGCACCAAAAGTCGTGTAAAACCTTCAAGAAATAACCCTGGATCGTCCCTTAGCTCTCAAGAACGAAACTTGCAGAAAAATAACGTTTTTGAGTTTTAATACCGACTTATTTCGCAACTGGCCCGCTACAACGGGACCCATCCCGCTACAGCGGCCCCGCTCTGGCGGCTTGCGCGGAGACAGAACGTCAGAATTAGAGTTTCAAATCCCCATTTCACAACACACCTTCAACCCATGACATTCAAAAACAACTCGTTCACGCTAAGATCAGTTTCAGGGGTTCCATTTGCCCGAATTCGATTCCGTAAAGTCGTACGGGTTCCTTAACGTCTTAGTTATCTACTCATGTGATCAAATTCGTAATTAGATCTCTCATTCATTACCAGATTTCCCTAGACCTCACTGACTCAGATTTCGTTCAAATCTGGACTAGGCTAGAAATTCTCAAGTTACTACTCAACAGTTTTCTGACCCCAATTCTTTTCCCATTGACTTTTCCCTAACGATGGAATCAGATCGTTACAAGATTAAAGGCTACAATCAAACTGAATATAAAATAAAATATTTATAAAATAGATTATATATATATATATATATATATATATATGTGTGTGTCAAATTGATTTGAACTATTGGTTTCTTTTTACTTTTAATTTCAAACCAAATTACGAGCAGTCGATTTTCTTTTTTTAATGCCAAATCAATCAAACAAAATCATAAGTCAATATTTTTTCTAATTTAACTTGATTTGTTGATTCAGTTTGACTTTAAAAAAATTGACTTGTACCCCCTAGCAAAGAGCTATTCATAGAGCAATTCCAGAGATCTATCTCCTACTCTAGTAAGTACTACAAAAGGAAATAATTACACCAAACCTAGTTATGGAAATTCGTCTTAATTAAGATAAAAAGTAAGTTAAAAAGATTGTAACCAATTTTTTCTTCTTTTCACTAAGCACCCCTTTCTTCTCATTTTTTCACTAAAAAAATTTAACATATACTCTAAGAAAATAAATATACAAAGAATTATGGCTTCCAATTCTTTCTTTTTTTTAATAATTAAGTAACTTTAAGTTCATCTTCTTACAATCAAATTATGATATAACATTTGTTGAGATATTCTCATAATTATCCGGAGTAAATTTAGTTATCGTCTCAACAACATTTACTTATAGACATAAAAATAAATTTCTAAAAGAAGTTCGTTAATAAGGTCAAGTCTGATTCAAAATTTTCAAATTATAAGTTTGACTTCTTTAAAGTTATTGTTTCACCTATTCCTTCTATTGTATGCACCATTCTCTTTTGACATTATACTTTTACATTTTATAAATCGTAATTTAATGCAGAAATTGTTTGTCATTATTGTCCATCTGGGTCATTTAATTTGGTTCACATAAGTACTTCTTATATTGGGATTATATTTAATCAAAAATAATTGTTTACGCAATGATTGAGTTAATAATTTTGATGGTCAGTCAACTATCAACTATTTTCATAGAAAGTCATTCAATTTTCTTTTTCAACTCAAAAGTCACTTAACTATAATTTCTTTGCACAAAAAGTCACTCAACCTATTTAATTGTTTTTTTCACTAAAATTTGCTGACATAAATTTTTTATTTTTAATCAAAATTTTAAGAACCAAATATACATCCATTTAAACTATTTAATGATCCGCTCCATTTAACCCGACCTGCTAAAAATATAATATTGAAATTTTTATTTTAGCATTAATTCCCTAAACCATTCTCTCTCTCCTGAGCGTTCTTCTCTTCTTCTTTTTTCTTTTTAATTTCTCAATTTCAACCTCTTCTTCACACATCAATAATATATCAACCTTTCTATTATTATTTTTTTGAAGTTTTCATAACCTCTCTGTTCTCTCTAAGGATCAAATTATTGTTTTTCCAACTTCAAAAACTTGCAATAATCTCTTGGGTTACAATTTCAACGGAATTTTTTAAGAGAACAAAACTTTTTAAACTGCTATGCATTATAAGAGGATTGCAAGATGTCCTGCTTTTTCTCTTTGATATAATTAAGATGCTTCACTTATCAACGTCTATAAGAATCCGTCATCAACAATTAAATGTAAGAAGTATTTCAACTATTTTTATTTAATATACACCATTACCCAAGTATTGGCTCATGTATTTGCAACTTCATGAACTGGAGCCCTTAATTTGAGATTCACTTGCTGTTCTCCTTAGTTCAGGAGCATATTCCATCTTCAATAGTGAAAATTTGGACTATAATGGAAGATAATTCTAAATCTAGATAAAAGGAAAGGAGGAATCCATTAAAAATTCCTACTTAATAGAGATTTTGAAATTAAGAAATTAATGATAAAATAAAAAGTTCAATATTATATTTTTAGTGTATCGGGTTAAATGGGGCGGGTCATTAAATGGTTTAAATGGATATATATTTGGTTCTTGAAATTTTGGTTAAAATAAAAATTTCATGTCAGCAAATTTTAGTGAAAAAAATAATTAAATAGGTTGAGTGACTTTGCAAAGAAGTCATAATTGAGTGATTGAGTGATTTTCTATGAAAAGAGTTGATAGTTGAGTGATCATCAAAGTTATTAACTCTGCAATGATTAAGGAAGTGTTTAATCATGGAAAGAATAATACTACTTTTTTATAGTTGAATTTCGAAAAATATGATGGCCCATAAAATTTCATAATTTAACTTTGAAGTTGGATTCAGAATTTCTAAGAATTTGAAAATAACAAAAATATGTTTTCACTCCAAATTATTTAAAAAATAACTTTAATTTATATTCAGGCACGAAACACAACTTCAATTATCAATTATTTCACTTTAAAATTATTTTAAAAATATAAATTTCACAATAACACATGATTAAATGCTTTATATATAAATCATGTATTTTAAGATAATATTTTTAATAACAATATCAGACATTATTTATCCATGTCAAATTTTTAATGATGAAATTAATTTATGTTATTTTTTTGTCTTTTACGTATTTCATTTTCTATTGAAAGAGTGTGGGGGTTGGGAATTTTTTTTTTTTTTTTTTTTTGTGTCTGATGTGTTTTTATACCCCACTTACCAACTGATTAAAAAAAAATCAAACATAATTTAATTAATCATCAATTGGACAATTGGACAAGCAAACGACTGAAAGTAACTTGACAGAATAAATCAATTCATATAAGTATCTATTTTGGTAGTTTAGTGTTGGTATATGTCGACTTGTTAATTAATCCTAGACAATGTGGTTAATTACTTAATGATTTATTTCATTTAAAATCAAAATTAAGGATTAATTAATAATGGGTTGTTGGGACAGAAGCTTCATGAAATTATTTATGTACTATTGCAAAATGATAAATAAGGATATACTCTCTCCGTTCATTTTTATTTGTCATGTTGCATTTTTCGAAAGTCAATTTGTCTAATTTGGAATATATTACATTAATTCAATATTTTAAATAAAAAATTATAATACGAAAAGTACTAGCATATCAATATGATGACATCGTAAAATGTTAATCAATTTTTTTTATCATTTGACTCTAAAAAAGAAAATTATGACAATTAAAAGTGGACGGAGAAAGAAGTAGTATTAACTTTTTAGGATAAAGGAAATGCTTAACCAAAGTACTGTTTGGTTGGGAATAGTGGGAAAAATAATCTCCATATAAAACTTGACACTATTAATATAATGTTTGGTTTAACGTTCCTTTCTTCATAATGGGTTAGCGTTATAATAAAATATGTGTTGTTAATATTTTGATTTTATTTTTCCTTTTTTGAAGAATAATATATGCATAAGTTATACTAATCTATATATAATTATATATACAAGATAAAATATGAAATAAAAATACAAAAATTTGTAATATATGAATTAAAATTATCAAAGACAGAAATAACCCTTCGTGTAGTAATAGTCTAATAGATATCTTAGTTTGTTAAATAGAATTAAAAATATAAAATATAGGACAAATCAAACAACTAATAATAAATATTGGACAAAGAATGCATTTTAATATCAAAATATATCGTAATACTTTGTACGAGTTAGTAGTGAAAGTGGACATTATTTCTTGGTGTAATACTTCTATAACCACTAAAACGTATGTCATTATTAATTACCCCCAAGCGGAGGCGGACCCATCTTGTTCGGTGGGGTGGACGTACACCCGTTAACTTCGGAAAAAATAACATGTATATACGTATATCTATTTTGAGAAACTGCCATAAATTATGATATAATTAACAGTGCACCAATAAATAGCATAAGAGTCTTCTTGTGCTGTTGGTACAAGGCAGAGGAACCACCCGCAAGACCAGGGTTTGAATATTGTAACCATTGCATATTTGAGCAATTAAAATGTTCTCTATATCTACATATTATATGATTAAGACGATTTGTTTTTTAACATCCGAATGTGCATAATTAATTTATTTTTAAACATCATAAATATACAATTTAAATAAAAATAATAATTAACCATTGATGGTTTCTCAAGGTATATTTAAAAGGAGGAGTCTGCTAGATTTTGTTATTACAATATCTAAAATGAAACGTACTTGTAGATGCTAGAATATCTACTTTCTATGCTCTTTTTACTCTTTATTTTCTCACAAAATCTAGACGTGTTATTTCCTCTTTGTGTGGCTTAATTTGTGGACATCTTTCTATTTAAAAATATGAAATAAAAATAAAGAATTGAATTCAAGAATATCGAAATAGAATTTGATAATTTACTAATTCAAGAGAAAATGACTTGATTCTTAAAAGAGTTACTTGGAGAAAGAAATGAATTTGAGAGATATGCAAATAAAATTTATCCGCATCTGCTATAATATATATATATATATATATATATATATATATATATATTATTACTATAAATGCATGTCATGTGTTTGAATTTATAATTCATTTTATTTAATTTTTATTAATTAATATGATTCGATCAAGATATTAGTCAAAACTATCAGCGATAGTAACAAAACAAAACTTTCAATCAATTCAAAGGTGAGGTTCTAAACATTTGAAGAGAAATAAAAAGAAATTATGGTAGGACCAACGCCGCACCGGTCGCCTATGAAAGAGCAAATTATCCCACTTTAAAAATGGTCATTAGATAGATATAGACTACCGACACTTCACATTCTTCATCCCTATCTATATTTACACGCATATTACCCTCCTTTTTTTTTTTTTTTAAGCTCTGATTAAATTTGGATCGCACTCTACAGGGCCCATTCGGGGGTGTGACGCTCCCAACAGAATTTTCTGTATTATCAGGACTTGAACTCGAAACCTCTGGTTAAGGACGAAACACTCTCACCGGTGCATCACCACCCATGTTGGTCGCATATTACCCCTTGAGAGACGCATACGACTCCCAATCCAACGAGAAAAAGGTGAAAACCCATTTCTCTTTAAGCTCATATGTGCTTCAACTACAAATAACGAAATGCTTCTATTTTCGCTTTTGCTCGTTCAGTATTTCAAAAATATTTTTTTTAAAACATTTTTAATAATAATTATTTCTATTATCAAATTTAAGATTATATATCAATTGTATGAGTATTATAATAAAATATTTATATTACTTCTGTTGTTCATTTTTTTATCATACTATATTTTGAAATGTTCAACCATATTTGTTCAGTTTATAAATTCAATAAATAATTAGTTATTTTGTGTTTATTTTTTTCTTATTATTAAATATCTTTCATTTTTCAATATTTATATGACTTATATTTAATACAGATTTTGATAAATTTATCCTTATCATTTACTATTTCTAAATTCCCATGCCCAGTCAATAGTGGACACTGTCATTCGACAAAGGGAGTAACTATTTATTTTCTTAGTTTTAATTTGTTTGACCTTTTCTTTTTAATCAATTTCAAAATAAATAATTATTTCTCTTTTTTAAAGTGCCTATGGTATCAATTCAATTTGGATTCATTTTTTAATTTTAATTTTTCACATGATACATGTATATTTAAGATCATAAAATTAATGAATATTTGATATTGATGTCTTTGACTTAAAATAATCAAATTTTATACTAAATTAAAATAGGTTAAACAAATTCAGAGAGGACATGTAAATGACAAGTAAGAGGGGTAAAAAGAATGAAGAAAGGGAGTATATAATGTATGTTGCTCTTCATGTGAAGCAACCTAAAAGGGATAATCCAAGTGTGTATAGAAAGAGAAACTAAACAAAGAAGAAGAAACCCATTACCTCTCATCTTTTGGCTCACCTATTTTGGTTGAGAATTCAGAGCTTGGGTCAGGGTGGGTAGCTCAAAGGGGGTGTTATTGTAGTGTGCAAAGAGAGACTGAAACTACTACCCACCTGACATGGTATTGTCTTCTTTCCCCTTTTGTTAGCTGCCATTAGAGTCACGTTCTTCTGCTTCCAAGATTTGGGTTCTCATGTAGAAACTTCAAGTACCAGCTGAAAATTTTACCAGATCTCTCAAGAACAACTATCATATCTGCTTTGTAAGCTCCTTTTCTCTAATATTAATCTGTTTTGTTTTTTCATTTCTGGTAAATGGTTTTCTCTTATCACTAGCCTTTTTGATATCTATGATACACATTGAAATGAACATATTTGAGCAAGGAATCGCTAGTTGAAGGGGTTATCTGTAGCAGCTTCTTTGTTTTGCTGATTAGTTTGTTAGATCTATGCTTTGTGCTTTTTGGGTTTTAAGTTAAGAAGTGTGCTAATGAAGTTTATGGTGATTTGAAGTTAACATATTGTTAATGTTGGTTTATATAGAAGAAATTTTCAATTTTCGTGGTCTCGATATTCTTTTTGTTTTTACTATTAGTTACTGGATCCTGACTCAATGGGTTTAGATCTGTCAATTATAGGTTATATTGTACACCTACCCTTCATATTTAATGCCTGCTAATTGGGAAATTTTATGAATTGAATGTAATGTGTTGCTTGTAGAGTGGGAACTTATAATTGTTGAATTTGTAAACTAGTTTTTCAGTGTGGCTAGTACTAAATTGGTGCAAGATAGGAAAGGATAACAATTTGGAACTAAATAGTGTCTTACAGTGAAATCTGTTATAAGCTGCTGGCAGAATAGGAGCTTCTACAATAACAGCATACCCGACGTAATCCCACGAAATGGGGTCTGGGGAGGGTGGTGTGTCACAGCCTTGTGCCAGTATCTTGTGAAGGTAGATGTTGTTTCGGATAGACCCTCGGCTCAAGTAAAGCATATCAAAAATCATGTGTGTAAATTTGTTTCAGTATGACTAGTACTACTAAATAATACGAGACTGGTTCTGGATGACACATTTATGGTTCGTTAAATTGTTTATGGGAGTAAAATTAGACCGATGGAGTAATTGTTTTTACCCTTTAGTGTCAATGATGGAGTGATGGAGTGGTGAATGTGGATTAGTTATCCCAATCCTGTTGTACATTGCGACACTCACTTCAGATCCCAAAGCATAGTTGAGCTCTCAAGAAAATTAGCTCATTTGTCTGTAAGCTAAATGGGTTGTTTTAATATTTTTCATGAAAATCCATATCTGCTCAAAATTGATGATTAAATTCCATCTTCGGAGTATATCTTCTGTGGTATGATACTAATCATTTGGTAACTGGTCGCGATTTCTTGATAAGTGATCATAGTATGATTCATCAGTTCATATTTTCACTGTATGACTTCTTGAGTTTTAATCCAGCACATCTCTACTTTTCTGTTTAACAGATAAACCAATGTTCTCGGTCAATTGGTTATGGTTTATGATTCACATTATTAAGTAAGAGAGTGTTTGGGATGAGCTACAAGTTGCACTTCTAACACCATAGAGTGTTTTAGCTGGAAACTCTCGACATTTCCTAAATTGAGCATGTAAATTTTGGTAGTTAATTTACTTTTCATGAATTATATTTGTCTTGTTTGAGGAGTTGGAGTACCCGAAAATTATGACCGTTAGGATTACACATGAAGGATAATAAACATTTTTGTATGAAAAAATCAGCAATTTTGACTTCTCTTCCCCACATTATTGCAAAGAGCCTAAGCAAAACAAGGCTTTTTAGAATTCAAGTTCACCATCCTGCTTACTTCTAAACAAATGGTTCCATTGTTGTAAACTTTGGTCTTTGTTGTCATTTTTATCAAGTGCAGTCTAACAGAAAACGCGAACATTCTTCTACTAGATGAAGAGACCAAAACCTTCTAGTGCTTGATATTATCTTTTTCTATTAATTATAGGTCTGAAAAGCTTTAGCCTCTTTGGTAGAGAAAGGGGAAACTGAAGTTCATAACAAGAAACTCTTATATAACTTCTGTCTTGTTGTATTGGGAGATAAGTAAGAGAAGCTCCTTAACCATGACTATTGACCGCACCCCTTCAAGTTTAACTTTTAAGAGTCAAAGATACAGTCCCTGCTTCAATTCCATGATTACTTCCCGAGGCTGATCAGATAAAATTTTACAGCGACTTACTCATCTGCTCTTATGAATGTTTAGTTGCTTCATATTTTTTGTAGTTCTCATTCCAGATGATACTTTTGCAATTTTCGAGTGTGTTGATGCCATTTAATCTATGATCTCCAGGACATGGGAACTTTGGCACCTGAACCTGAGGTCACATGCTCGAAAAAGTACTTAGCATTGGGTCTGAAGATATCTGGCAAGGAAAAATCAGGAAAACCCAGAGTTCTATCGCTTCTTTCAACACTTCTTGAGAGGTCTGTTCAAAATAATGAAAGCTTATTAGAAAGTTCACAAAGTGAAGACGTGATCACAATATTTCATGGATCAAGAGCCCCCTCTCTCGGTATTGAACAGTACTTGGATCGCATTTATAAATATTCATGTTGCAGCCCTTCATGCTTTGTGGTCGCACACATATACATGGAGAGATTCATTGAATGCACTAGTGCTCATTTAACTTCCCTCAATGTTCACAGACTACTTATCACAAGTGTGATGGTGGCAGCAAAATTCATCGATGATGCGTAAGTTTACCTCAGACATGATCTATCTGACCTCATTCTTTACCCCCAAATGTGTAATAGCTTTTATACATGCTTTAAGATTTATCGTCTTGTTGAATAGTCAACCGATCGGATAGTTGAGTCCAACCTGAAACCCTATTCCAACCACATGCAACGAGCTTTCCCTTTGTATTACTAACACATAGTAGACTCAAAAGGGGTTATATATCATGCATGCATTTATGTTGTTCTTTAATTATCTGCTTACTGCCAGAAACACAACTGAAAAGGGTGTTACTAAATTTTAATTCAGCAATGGACCCTTGCTTATTTTGAATCTTTATGATGCGCTGCGTGATTTTCAGATTCTATAACAATGCATACTATGCAAGAGTTGGTGGTGTAACCACCAAAGAGTTGAATAAACTGGAGATGAAATTCTTGTTTGGATTGGATTTTCAACTTCATGTAAATGTCCAGACATTCGGAAGCTATTGTTCTCTCCTAGAGAAGGGAAGGCACTGTAGGTCTCCAGATCGAGCGCTCAATTCAGGCATGTAGAATCAGTGAGAGCTGGTCAAACAAAGACGATTCCAAATGTGCACAGATTGCAAGATGAGGTTTTACAATGGTGAATATATCATTGCAAAGTTGATACACTCTTTCAGACATGGAAGAAACTGAAATGCTGGGTTTTGTACTATATTGTCTAGGTAGGAAAAAGTCATAGCAGTGTGATACACTTTTTTTTACCCATTTTTGTTTTGTGCAGGTGTTCTTTACTGTACTAGTGTAGCTCCCAGGAACCCTGGTATCATTCTTTTTCATGTTCTGTGAAGTTCCCCACGGATGTTGGTCCCTATAGAATGAGGGACATGCTTGTTTAATGTTTACAATCGAAGTTCCTTAGTGATTTCAGGTATTATTTTGAACAACCAAGTTTGAACCCATAAGGGTTTTATATACAATGCTCTTTTAGAATTTCGCCTCTCTACCTCCCAGTAGAAGTAAGATCTGTGTGTACTCTGTCCTCCTCAGACTCCACATTGTGGGCTTACACTGGATATGTTGTTGTAAGAATTTAAGGTACTTGTAAGTATCCCAAGGATCATGTTTAGCTCTGCAGGATCTTCTTGAGTTCCATGTAAAGTTTTTGTTTTGGTTTAATACATAATCAACCCATAGCCCATTAAATTGGACCGAATATTTTATTTATATATACGAACTAAGCAACAATAACAACAAAATATCTAGTATAATTTCACAAGTGGGGTGTGAAGAGGATAACATGTATGTACATGTTACCTCTACCTTATCCGGTAAAGGATCAAAGAACAAAACACTAATTATGAAGACGAGCAGTAACAATAGTGGCTCAAAGAACAAAACATAACAATTATGAAGACATAAGCAGCAAAAATAGTAGGGTTGTAAGAAAAATGGAGGCATACAAGGCAACAAGTAGTGACAGAAAATTAAGAGCGAGAAATACAAAAATAGTAAAATAATAAAATATCAAAAATATACTAATGCTACTAGCTGCGGAGACCAGATGCAAAACTATATACTATTAGTCTTCTATTCAAATTTTCGACCTCTACACCCTCCTATCAAGGTCGATAAAGGTCCTAATATGAAATGTCAAAAAGTTCAATAAAGTTGAGAAGCAAAGAGAGGCCAAAGATTAGATAAGAGCACAACAGGCAGATTTAATTGGCAGCCAGAATTACCAGTTGCTGTGAAAAAGCATTCTTTTCTATCTTATGTAGGCGACACAAGCTACAAAGCTATAAACTTAAGACCTAAGAATATTTCTTTGACGGGTGACAGGGTCTTAGAATCCTCTGGACTTGCTTGTTGTGATCGGGTTAAGAAGATTCAATTTGCTTGGTTGAGTTCTTTATTGCTTGTGTATTCCACTTCTTAATCATCATTAATTCATTGTATTAACATGGGAGCTAACATGCCAAGTTGCCAACAACAAGGTGACCTCTTGAAAGACCACTTTTTCGTCTAAGAATACCTAAACAACGCACTGATCATTTCGGGACACTGCGAGGTGGATCATGCAACAAAACATAAAAGAAGCTTCTTTGTTTTTTGTTCTAAAAAAACCACCACACCAACCTGTATATATCAACCATAAAGAAAGATATACAGTTAGGAGGAGTCATATCCTTGTTTCTATGTAGAGAGCAAAGGATAAATAGGTCCTCCTGGTACAACTTGTGTCCTATGTACATTAAGACTTCAGTAAGTATGACTGTGTACAGAAAAAAAAATGTAGCAAAAGACGACTTCTGGTACATGTACATAGCCAAAAGGCTACAGCAAAAAAAGGTTGAAAATTTATTATTCATTACTTGAGTTAAATTGCTTCCTCTTGATCCTATGATTAGGAAGTTGATCATGGTCAATCCTCTCTATAGATTTAGCTTGTGTTGGCATCAAAGTGGCATCAGTGAGGAAAAACTCTGTATTTTTCTTTGCTCCTATATTAGCTGATCTTAGGCGTATTTATGCGCCTAATAACTAATTTATCCCATATATATAGCTAAGTTCGAGAGCAAATTCCTAGTTTGAATTGCAATTTTAGAGACAATTGATTGTGTTTCCTCTAACCAATATGATTAGGTGTTTGTAGGGTGAAAAGCAAGGAAAAGGAGCGAAAAAGGAAACCATCCAAGAAAAGGAAAATAGAAGTCGAAGTTGCTAAGGAGAAATGGCCAAGAAGCTGGAAAAATGCACTGTATGGGAGTATCTCCGCGTCGGGGAGCTGGAAGATAATTGTGGCAAACGAAGTGCACAAAACAGTGGAGTGTGCGATAGAGGCTCGTCGCGGAGGAGAAATGAATTTCTCAAAATGTGAAGCGAGGGAACAAGTCCGCGTCGCGGACCTGGACTCGAAATTTGGTCACTTGTTTTATTTCACCCTATAAATAGTCCAGCTATATTATTTTATCATTATTCAGCTTTTGAAAAACGATGAGAACACGACTTGGGCGATTTTACTGACGAACTCTAGGGTTTTTCTTCTACTCTTTCATTTCGGTAAACGCTTTAATGATCTTTGAACATTTTTTGATGATGATTCATACTATGAGTAGCTAAATTCCCTTATTCTAGGGTTGTAGCTATGATTGATGGCGTAATATTGTTTATCTCTAGCATGAGACGGGTTTTCTTATGATTTATGCTTACATTCTAGTTTTTACTATTTTGATGCTTGATCAACATTAAAATAAACTCTTTGTCCACTCTTGAACTCGAAAGACGAATGGAGGGATAGACCAAGGAATGTGAGGAGCGTGTTCATTCTAGGGTCAAAACTTAGAGTGTTTCGCCTATAGGATAGAAATATACATATTTGCCTCGTTTGGTTAATAAACAAGACGATAGCGTAATTCTCCGCGATTGGTTCATGCCTATCCCCGCTCAACGATGTAGTTAGACTGTCAATGGTGGTAGGCAATTAGAGGTCGGGAGACCATGATCGTAAATTCAACCTTGTGAATCAATAATGAGGATAACCTGTCGATTGCTGGAATACTCTTTATTATGCTTGAAATTAGTGCGCTACAACCCTGGAATTTCTCCCAAATTGTAAACTCCCGTTTGCAACTGATTTAATTTTTTAGTAGATTAGAATTGAAATTCTTTTAATATTGATACTATAAACCAACTATTGAAACTATCTGTCACACAAGCGAATATATTTTAGTTACAATAAAGTTATTGTTAGTCGATTTAAAGTCCTTTGGGTTCGAATATCCGGCTCGAAAGTGTTACTTCATTACTTGAGCGATCACGTACATTTGCGTGTGCAATTGGGAGCAAACAATTTTTTGGTGTCGCTGCCGGGGACTTTAAAATCGACAACTATTTAATTTTTTAGTTTCTAAATTATTTGTGCAAGTGTTGACAACTTGATCTTGGCTATTCATTCTGCAGGTTATGTTGAAACTTCAAACTGGAAGACGACCAGGATTTGGTAGATCCTCTCGCTGAACCGGAAAGATTTGTTCGTTACCGGAGAAGGCAAAGACGACTCACGTACCCTGTTCCTATTGTTGCTAGTGAACCAGTAACCAAGAAGAAAGGGTTGAACAAGACGCACCTGCAGTGATGGCAGAAATGAAAGTGAGAGATGTGGCAATCCTACGCACCACCAGTGTTACTTCTTGTATCCAAAAACCTGCAGCTGGTGGGAGATTTGAACTGAAGCAGAATATGGTGCAACTATCGCACTCGAACGAACAGTTCATTGGTCTATCACATGAGGATCCACAAGTGCATATCCAGAATTTCCTCGAGATCAGTGACGCGTATACTCCAATTGGAGTGAACTCCGATTATGTGAGGCTCACCCTATTTCTCTTTTCTCTGCTAGGGAAAGCAAAAAGATGGTTAAACTTTGAGCCCGCAAACTCCATAACATCATGGGAGTATCTTGCACGGAATTTCTTGATAAGGTTCTTCCCATCCGGGAAAACAGCCAAGTTAAGAAGCGATATATTAAGCTTCCGACAGAAAGGAGGAGAAAACTTGTACCAGGCTTGGGACAGGTTTAAATCTATGTTGCTAAGTTGTCCACACCATCATCAAGCTAACGAGGTGTTGGTCAACACTTTCATTGAAGGGTTGGAACCAAACACCAAAATTTTACTTGATTCTGCTGTAGGTGGACAGGCTTTGGAGAAGATATATGTTGAGCTATTTACTTTGCTGAACAGAATTTCACAAGGTAATCCCGAGTGGAATGGAGGAGGAGCTAAACCGGTAGTACAAAAGACTGCTGAAGTGTTGGAAGTAGATGCAGTGATAACTTTAACTGCACAAATTGCTTCAATGCAGAATATGGTATGATGAACACACTTTAGCAACATGTCACTCGGACAGTAGCAAGCTCAAGTAAATGTGGTGCAACATCCACCAACATGGTGTGAGGTCTGTGGGGGTGGAGATCACACTGTTTAGGCATGTGGAGCAAACCCGGAATCTGTGAATTTTGTAGGGAATGCACAATGAGGAGGAATGCATCAAACTTATGGTAACACCTTCAATTCAAGTTAGAGGAACTACCCAAACTTTTCATGGGGTGGTAATCAGAATCAACACCAAGGGCAGAACCAGTACAGGTCACAAAGTGGTGGACAACACTACAATCAGCAAGGCCAGGGAAGTCAGCAGGTTGTTAAACATGGTGATATGAGTGTGGAGGACATGTTAAAACAGATTATGGCTGACCAAGCGAAGTTGGCAGCAGATGTCTGAAACAACCAACTAGCTACTCGAAATTTGGAGAAGCAGTTTGGGCAGTTTGCCAGTGCACAGAACTCTCGCCCACAAGGGGGTTTGCCTGGAAATACTGACCCAAACCCAAAACAGGTAAACGTTGTGAGTACTCGTAGTGGTCATCCACTGGAGGAGTTGACCCCAAAAATAAAAACTACTGAAGAAAAAGGGAAGAAGGTAGATAAAGCTGGACCAAGTGAACCAAGGGTTTATGATGAACCAAAAGCAAAACCACCTCCTCCATTCCCACAAAAATTTAAAAATCAGAAGGAGGAGGAATGTTTTGGTAAGTTTATCAAACTCCTTAAACAGGTACATGTTAACTTGCCTTTAATTGATGTTTTGCAGGGAATTTCTAAGTATGCCAAATATGTGAAAGAAATTGTGGCTAACAAGAGTAGGTTGGCGGAGTATGCAACAGTGACACTCACTGAGGAGTGCAGTTCTAGAATTCAGAACAAGCTGCCAACTAAGTTGAAAGATCCAGAGAGTTTCATTGTTCAAATAAAAATTGGTAAGTGCATTGATGCAAGAGGGTTGTGCGATTTGGGCGCAAGTATCAACTTGATGCCTACATCCATGTTTCTTAAATTGGGGCTAGGAAGGTCCAAGCCCACTACCATAATGTTACAATTAGCTGACCGTTCGGTAGCAAGGCCGGACGGTGTTATTGAGGATGTCTTAGTCCAAGTGGGAACTCTCATTTTCTCTGTAGACTTTGTCATCCTGTATTTTGAGCCTGACCCAGAGGTCCCATTTATTTTGGGACTCTCATTCCTAGCTACCGGAGGTGCATTGATTGATGTGGCAGCTGGTAGGTTGACAATGAGGTCTCATGATAAAGTAGAGGTCTTTGATGTGTACAAGGCAATGAAGTTGCTTACGATCTATGAGGAGTTGTCAGCAATCACAATCATTGATGAAGAAACAACAACAAAGCATGTTGAAGCCCGAGACCCTTTAGAGAGGGTATTGATTGGGCAAGATATAAATGGGGATGTTGAAGCTCAGGAGCTGGCTGGTATTCTAGATGTCCAAATGTGAGTATGCTTCGGAAGTATGTGGAACCATTAAATAGAGTTTTGGGACCCCCTCCCAAGCCGTCAATTGAGGAAGCACCGAAGTTAGAGTTGAAAGCTTTTCCCTCTCATCTTAGGTATGCGTTCTTAGGTGCTAATGAAACGTTACCCATAATTCTTTCTGCTGCTTTGTATGAAGTGCAGGTTCAAGTCTCTCTGAAAATATTGAAGAAGAGGAAAAAGGTGATAGGCTGGCAGATGGCTGACATACATGGCATCAGTCCAGCTTTGTGTATGCACATGATATTTATGGAAGAGGGCCACAAATCGAGTGTACAACTGCAACGCAAATTAAATCCAGTTATGAAAGATGTGGTGCGTAAGAAGGTTATTAAATGGCTAGATGCAGGGATTGTGTACTCCATCTCTGATAGCAAGTGGGTCAGCCCGGTTCAGTGTGTGCCTAAGAAATGAGGCATGACAGTAATCACGAATGAAAAGAATGAGTTGATTCCAACCAGGACAGTGACAGGGTGGCGCATATGCATGGATTACAGGAAACTAAATGAGGCCACTAGAAAGGACAATTACCCAGTTCCTTTTATTGATCAAATGTTGGATAGGTTAGCTGGGCAAGAATACTATTGTTTCCTGGATGGCTATTCAGGATATAATCAAATTGTGATTACGCCAGAAGACCAAGAATTAACCACATTCACTTGTCCGTATGGGACATATGCCTTCAAGCGAATGCCGTTTGGGCTATGCAATGCCCCAGCCACATTTCAAAGATGCATGATGGCCATTTTTCATGATATGGTCAAAGATTTTGTGGAGATATTCATGGATGATTTCTCAGTCTTTGGGGAGTCTTTTGATAAGTGTCTGGAAAATTTGGACAAGGTGTGTGCCAGATGTGAGGAAATCAATCTCGTCCTAAACTGGAAAAAATGTCATTTTCTAGTGAAGGAAGGGATTGTATTGGGCCATAAGGTGTCAAAGCAAGGGCTAGAAGTTGATTGTGCAAAAGTGGAGGTAATTGAAAAGCTACCCCCTAGTCTCTGTTAAAGGGGTGAGAATTTCCCGGGTCATGCTAGATTCTACAGGAGATTCATTACATATTTATCTAAGACTGCAAGACCTATGTGCAGTTTACTAGAGAAGGAGGTGAAATTTGTTTTTGATGAGCATTGCATTCGAGCTTTTGAAGCATTGAAGAAGAATCTGATAGAAGCTCCAATCTTGACTTCTCCAAATTGGGAGCTTTCTTTTGAGCTGATGTGTGACGCAAGTGATGTGTCTATAGGGGCAGTTTTAGGGCAAAGGAAGGAGAAAGTGTTTCACTCTATCTACTATGCGAGCAAATCACTGGATGCAGCTCAAGCCAACTACATAGTGACCTAGAAGGAAATGCTAGCCTTTGTTGATGCCTTCGACCAGTTCAGATCCTACCTGGTAGGGACTAAAGTTGTTGTTTATACAGACCATGCATCTATCAGGTACCTTTTCAATAAGAAAGATGCAAAGACGCGGCTGATTAGATGGATTATGTTGCTGCAAGAGTTCGACATAGAGATCAAGGACCGAAAAGGTTTTGAAAATCAGATTGCAGATCACTTGTCCAGGTTGGAGAGTTCATCGCATGTTGGTGAGCAAAGTCAGATTCGGGAAGAGTTCCCTGATGAACAATTATTGGCTTTAGAGGTAGCTGAATTAATGTGGTATGCGTATATTGTCAACTACCTAGTGAGAGGAGTGTTTTCACCTGGTGCAACTACCCAGCAAAAGAAGAGGCTGACTTATGATGCTTGTTTCTACATATGGGATGAGCCTTATCTGTTCAAGCAGGGACCCGATAAAATGATGATGCGGTGTGTACCTGAGTCTGAGATGAGACAAGTGATGGATAGTTGTCATTCATCTTCATATGGTGGTTATCATGGAGGTGAGCGCACTGCCCATAAAGTGCTCCAATCAGGTTTTTTCTGGCCTACTTTGTTCAAAGATGTTGCAGGTTATGTGAAGAGCTGTGATCAATGCCAGAGGATGGGAACTATTTCCAGACGACATGAGATGCCATTGCACAACATCTTGAAGGTCGAAATATTTGATGTCTGGGGGATTGATTTCATGGGACCCTTCCTTCCATCCAATGGTAATCAATATATCTTTGTGGCTGTAGATTACGTGTAAAAATGGGTGGAGGCAGTGCCTCTGCCTACAAACGATGAAAAAGTGGTGCTTAAGTTCTTAAAGAAACACATCTTCACGCGGTTTGGGACTCCAAGAGCAATAATAAGTGATGGAGGGAAGCATTTCATCAATCAATTGGTGAAAAATATCTTGGCGAAGTATGGGGTCCGTCACAAGGTGGCTACAACTTATCACCCACAAACCAGCGGGCGGGTGGAAGTGTCAAACCGTGAGGTGAAGCAAATTCTACAGAAAACATTGAATGCTCAAAAGAAAGATTGGGCGATGAAGCTAGATGATGCCATATGGGAGTACAGGACAGCGTATAAAACACCAATAGGGACTTCTCCCTATCACTTGGTGTTTGGTAAAGCATGCCACCTTCCAGCTGAGTTAGAACATCAGGCGTATTAGGCAGTAAAGAAGCTGAATCTGGACCGGGAGTTAGCCGAGAAGAAACGCATGGTCCAGCTATATGAATTGGAGGAGTTCAGACTCCACGCTTATGAGAATGCGAAGTTCTATAAGGAGAAGACAAAGCGTTGGCATGATAAGCATATCATATCACCCATCTTTGAGTCTGGCAAAAAGGTATTGTTGTTCAATTCTAGATTGAGGTTGTTTCCAGGTAAACTGAAGTCAAAATGGAGTGGACCGTTTGAGGTGGTGCGCATGACCAACCATGGAGCTGTGGAATTGTGGAACGAAGGCAAACAGTCCACATTTCTAGTGAATGGACAAAGGGTGAAGCACCAATTCGAGCAAGAGGTAGATCGTTAGGAAGATGTGCTTGAGTTGAGCAATGAATGATGGGGGAAGCTGAGTCATGTCGTGACATTAACTCAGGCGCTAATCGGGAGGCAACCCGTGATTTTGTACACTAGCGAGATTTTCTTTTTATTTTATTTTGGTAGGTTAGTTCATTTTTATAGTTATAGTTGGTTTAGTTTATTTCTGTATTTTTAGGTTGTAATAAAAAAAAAAGATTTTAGGTGAGAAACAATGGAGTCCGCGTCTGGGCGCGTCGTGGACTTGATTCTGCCAAGTGAGGTTCACCCAAGGCGGAGAAGCGAAAAGCTACAAGTGTTGTCTGCAACAACTCCGCGTCGCGGACTTGTTCCTGGCTGATGCGACAACGGGAAATCCAAAAACAGTGCAGTCTGTGACAAGGCAGCGTCGCGGACTTAATTCTACCAAGGCAATATCGCCCAAGGCAAAATTCGAAAAAAAATCTATAAGTGTTGTCCGCGATAGCTCCACGTCGCAGACCTGGTAAGTTGTTTTCCGTGTTTTTCATTAAAAAGTCGGATTTTACCCGACTAACTTGGTATAACCCGACCCCATCCGCTTTTGACTCCCAAAAACGCCCCATAACCCTATCTCTTTCAAGAAATTGAAAAAAAATTATCTCCCTCTTCAACCCTAACCCTTTTTCTTTCAAATCAAATTCGTGTCGCGAAGTTGAAAGATCCTTATCATGTTCTTCAATTTTCATCATTCTAAGCATTAAAGGTATGTTTCTTACTTCTCTTATTCTTTTTTTGGGATGAATTATTGAAGTTAGTGCTTGTATTCATGTTATTGATGGGTGAGATTCTTGAAATTGATTGTACCTTGTGGAAAATATGATAAAGGAGGAAAAGATTCAATTCTTCAACCTATTTTATGGTACCAATGACTATAAACATTGTTTGAATGGTTTTGGTTGAATTAAAAAGGGGGATACATTAAGTGATTGGGTTGAAATTGGGGTTTTGTGAAGTCTTGAGTAGCAAAAATGTTGTAAGGGAAAGATTGAGTAAAAGCATCGTTGTTGGTTCGAATTCTTGAGTAGAATCAAATTAACGATGGGTATTATGTGCTTGAATTGTGATTGGGTTGTAAATAAAATGCTTAAAATGACAATGGGAAGTCTGAGTACCGTGTTGTTTGTGAAATATGTGCTTAAAAATAAGTGTGGGGTGAGTCTTGGTGATTGTGTCCCAGTGACTGAAATTATGACTGTCTGATTGCAGGATATTATGTCTGGAACACAAAGAGCTGGCAAAGCGGTTGCGTCTAGCAGCCGTAAGAGGGTGAGGACTGGGACAACCATCCCTCCAGCACCTGTAGTCCCAAGAGGGCATACCCAACGTTACGGTACTAAGGCAGTTACCTCTGAGGGAAAAAAGTGGTATAAAACACACACCGAAGCCAAATATTTTTCGGATGTGGTGATTGATGATGTGCAATTGGAAAGGGATTTCCCTCAAATCATGCACCGCCTGCAAGAATTGCATATGTGATTCATCTTTCAAGATCCTATGGAGTGCAATGTGAGTGTAGTTCGGGAATTCTACGCCAATTGGAAACCCGATGCTCGGTCTCATTTCGTAACAGTGCGTGGCGTGGAGGTTCCGCTCACACCCTCGGCTATAAATCAATTACTGGGCACTACAGAAGCCCCTTCTTATATTCTGACTGGGTTAAACATCAGCCCTCCATATCAACAGATTCGACACACTTTGTGTGGAGACCAGTCCATTGCTAAGTGGATTAGGCATGGGCACCGTGGCTACCATCAATCATATCCTTATGCCCACATGAATCGGGAAGCTCGAGTGTGGCTTAAAATTGTCATGAACTGCTTGATCCCAAGCTTGCATTTCACTGAGGTGACCAGAGACCGAGTTTGCTTGGTCTATGCTCTGATGATGAACATGCCCATCAATGTGGGGGCGGTTTTAAAGTCTACAATGCGTAAAGCTAGGGTGCACAAAGGAAGAAGGTATGCGTTTGGGGGACTGATCACGAGTTTATGCAGGCGGGCAGGAGTACCAGAGGAAAGTATGGATTACATAGCGCCCTTGTTCACCACACCGCTAGATGTTACGAAGACAAAGGGGACTGAAAATGCTCATGGACCCACCCTTACAACAGCAGAGCGCACCAAGAGAGATGATATGATTACAGCTCACATGTATGGGCTTGAAATGTTGCACCACAGAAATGGGTGTCGGCCTTCCACTGAGGAGCAGTTGAGTGACATTGAAAGAAAGTACCCTCTCAATGAACACGCTAAAGCAATGCTAGGACTAGGTCCTGAGTTTCTGGAGCCAGTATGGGATGATGTCCCCACTGATGTGGACAAGAGAAGAACAATGTCGGACAGTGAATCCGATTCTGACGAGGATGAGGGTAAACCTTTGGCTCTTGAGGGAACCGGAGGCGGTGATGGCATAGACGAGTAATCAAGGAAGTACCAGCCCTACTTTTTATTCATTTGCCTATATGTGTCGCACTGGGGACAGTGCTACATCTTTAAGTGTGGGGTGGGGTGAAATATCTGTGTAAATAAATTTGTTTTGCTATTTTGGTTGTTGATTTTGTTTTGGGTTCCTTGGAAGTTGTTTTTAGTTCTTTGGCCAAGGATAGTCTCTTTGAACCGTTAAAAAAAAGGATTTTATTTTTTTTAGAATTGAGTCAGTTGTCATAGTTGATTCGCATTACCCTATGATAGATGGATGGCGACCGTCTTAAGGGCAATTTCTGTCATTGGGTCTGTAGGGTTGACATCTTGCTAAGGCTGCGCAACTGCATTGAGATTAGGCAGAAATCTGATAATAAAGGAATGACTTTGTGTTGAGACATCTAGGCTCTTTTATGCGACTCTAAAATGACGTATGCTTAAATTGAATTCTTGCTATTGTTTGGGAAAGAGTCTGTAGTAATCAGTTCTGATTTAAATATGTGCCATGTGTGTAAGGTTTGTTGCATTCCATGCTACTAATTGATGTCTAGAACTTGCCTGGTGTGTCTGCAAAACGAAAGAGAGGGTAAGGAGTTGAGGAAGTGATATAGGCATTTCTTTGATAGCCTTGTCTTGTTGTCCTCTTGTATCCACCATAATGTATATCCCTAGTTAACCTCTTCGAGCCTTTGACTTGTTCTTTGGTAGCCTAATATGAAGCTTATTCCCGTTCCTTTTATGGCCTTTAAATTTGATCCAAAAGCTCCTAAGCGCTCTAGGCGGACAATAGTGAAGGAAAAGGAAGAGCTAGTATGAAGCTCCTGAGCATGATTCACTGATACTTAAAAGAAAAAGCTATGGCTCGTTGGAAAGAGAGTGAAAAAAAAATTTTAAAAAAATGAATAAATTGTGAATGCCCTGCAACAAAGTGTCGAGTAGCTTAAAGTAAAGGGGCAGATAAAAATGAGGTTGTTAAAAGAAGGTTCAAGAATGAACATTGTCATGTGTTAAAGCGCTTGGGAATGTAGTCATTGTTCATAGCCAAAAATAGTACCTACCCGTCCCCTAGCCTACATTACAACCCTTAAAGACCTAGTTGATCTTGAACTTCCATATTCTTGAAAGTAGTGGCGCATTACACTAAGGGCAAGCCTATGGTTCATTGTTGGTAGCATGTGAATTCTTTTGGGAGAGTGAGTGGAATTTGATCCTTACACCCTCTATTGTTTGAATTTCTATATGTGTGAGTATTTCAGGGTGTCTCTTGTGATGAGGGCACATGTTCAATGAGGGACTGGTAACTTATGAGTGTAACCAAGGATTATGCATGAGTTTGCTGCGTTGTAGAGTCAATTTTTGAGGCTAGAAGGTTTTGCACGAGTCATCCTTATGAATGCATAGTAATGTCATGTTTGTTGTGAAGTTCGTGTGGTTGTTGTGGCCAAAGCTTGAATGTCTTTAGTTTGAAGTGTAGTAGAGTCGTCGTATGCATGAAAGTGTGGAATTGTTCGAGGACAAACAAAGCTTTAAGTGTGGGGTGATAACACAATTGGCCTTCTTATAGCAATGGTTGACTAGAATCATATGTCCAAAGCTGAACTATATTTCCCTTTTAATTGGATATTCTTAAAGATGGCATAACCAAGCATATAGAGTACACACGGGGAATCATGTTTCATTAAAAGTTGAGAGATCACCTATCATATATTGGTTACCAACATAAAAATGAATAATCTAATATCAAGTTTAGTGTACAACTCCAAAGAGTTCTATAAAAATCTGACTACCACACCCACTATATCAAGATTTTCAATGTAAATACTCATTCTCTCACCTCATCAAAGACCATTAACAACATAGCAGGCGTTGAAACCTTATAAGCTAAGTTGACCCAAAGATCTAAAATTGGTGCATCTTTGAGTAATTTTACATTAGCGCTCATTTTGAGACTATTACAATAGTAACCACTCCTGTACATACTCCCCTCCCCCGGTTACAATTAATAAAAAAACAAAACTGAATCTGAAACATCTAGACCCGCATGTCAGCTTGAGTAGCCCTGGTAGCCGCCCTTACAAAGTAACTTCGAGTTTCAGGTAATACACGTTGAATCAAATGTGAATACCTGCATAGGAGATCGCATCACGTTAATACACATAAAAGAGAAAATCCACATTCTTAATCAGTTCATATATAATTTTTGGAAATCTTCACTTGAATGACATGCTTCACAATTTCACACATCAAATAAATTAAATACAAGGATAACTAGCTTGATTCCCCATGCACCAAACCCATAAGAATAATGAAATTAAGGATAGAAAAGTCCAGGACATACCATGGCATGACACTTAATTGGTCAAACTTTTCCAAAATGAATAGAATGCAAGCATTACGTAATGTCAAAGCATTAAATGCCTCCGACAACTCGAACATGAGAGAGACACTTTCCACAGATATATCCTGGAAAAGACAAAATCATTAGAGCATAAATGTGACAGGAAAACCCCCCAAAACTCCCAAAAGATCTCAGCACTCACCTGTGCGATGGCATACTCGCAAAGACGTTTAAGGCCCTCTAATAGATACTGGTCAGCAGCTCTTAGAAGATCCTGTGCAACATCCAAATTAACATCCACAGATCCTGTGTATATGTACCTGCAAGCAAGAAAGATTAGTCCTTAAAACTACAAGATTGACTTCCAGGACCTGAACCGAGGATGTAAAATGGTAATTAAAGATCATTCTACCTCATCATCAACTCAAAAACATCCCATCGGATATTTGGGATCTCTATATCTTTGGCATCTCTCTCCTGCAATACATTTACTACAAACTATTAGAAACAAAGTATCAAGATAACCCCAGATACGCTGACAAAATTCAAACAAACTGACTCCTTTTGCAATGGCCATGCATACACTATATCTCACTTCTCATAACTCCCCCTCCCACTTCATTGTATCTTAATTTGACTGGGTACAAAGTTTTTAAAATGATGTCTTTTGAATCTTATGGTCTTAAACTAAAGATGCATCATGCATGTAAATGTACCAAAATGCCCTTGAATCTTGTGGTCTTAAAGACATGAATCGAAGGAGAGTAAGGCATTCTTTTGACACAAACTAAAAAGGAGAGTAAGACATAAATCAAAGCAGCAAGAGTTACATTTATACAAAAGAAGAAGACAATAATAGAAAATGAAAACTTTGAAGCAATAACAGGCTTACTCTTTGTTTGGTTGATAAACTTGCTAGCAAACACAAACAAAAAGAAGATAAAATAAAAGATACGAGGTGCAAGATTCAAAACTCAATGGATAATGGCCTGCTCATCTACCCTTACACTTAAGCAAGATGTCAACTTTAAAATTGGCGAGAGATTTTTACAATGGATCATAGCGTTTAACAATTAGGAAATGAATAAATATAGAACATAAAAGGCGGACTATAACTCACCCGGTAGCCACCATCAAACATAGCTCGAAATGCATCAGAAGAAGCTAGTAAACAAATCCTATGGGCATAAAACCGTTTGCCTGGTAGAAGAATGAACAAAAAAAAGTAAGTAGAACATTTAAAAGGAAAAGGGGAAGAGAGTCACATTATTAAAAAAATAGAACCACTCTTACCCTCAACTAAAAATGTTACATCAGACAGTGTAGAATTATTTACATACTGTTCGCCCAGATAGACCTGGATTTAAAAGAAATTATAAGAGAAAAAATGAGGGAACGAGGTACAACATCAGGATGGAATAAGCTGCATTATCAATTGAGATAAAATATAAATGGAAGAATGGATACAATCAGCCAAATAAGGAACAGAAAATGGTCAACTGAATCAGCACCTAATAGCCAATATAGGGTGGTAAAAAATACAAGATTTCATCAAAAATGCAAAGCACCTCATATTCTTCAAAAATTAACCAGAAGTTCCTCTCATTATCTACATCCTCAAAATAGAAGAATCGCCCTAGCCTCACTTCATGTCCTACTTAACACATAAACCTAGAGGCAGGAACGACACAAAATTGGAGCACATGCTCCGGGGCTACTTTTCATGTCTTCATTTTTTACAAATCAACATTGTTGGATTTTCCCAAATCAAATGATTCAAGACCTGAACAGAAAGAGACTCTACAAACAACATTTTCTGACTCAGCAGAAAACCCCTTACTCCCCCTCTCTATGAGGAAAACCATTCTTTGCCAAGAGAGGTGGCCCAATCACTAAAATATCTCTCAAAGAGTAAAGCTCCAGCTCAGGCAGAAAAGACCAAGAAAGTGGTGTCTGCCTATGGTAAAAACATCATTAGCGCACTACAAGTTTCTAGTCTTGACTAACTATTTGGGGGGTGGAGGTAGGAGGTCAAAGTCTTGTGTCTGCATAGCACACTGCCTTGAATTTTTTTTTAGAAATTGGTCGATGGGCATGAACATGTAAATTTAGAAACAAGAAGAAAAATGACCAAACATATTAAATTTGCATAGCTATATATTATATACTTCAGAGAGTTGTTACCTCCCTTTACTAAATGATGGACAAAAAGACACAATTGACCAAAATAAGTTGACATTTTCTACATATAGCGCACCAATTTAGTAACCGTTAAGGCCTGGTCTGTTCATGGGAGTTATATAGTGCACTAAATTAGTACGCTATATGTAGAAAATGTCAAGTTTATTTTGGTCAATTGTGTCTTTTGTCCATCATTTAGGTTCCGGACTCGTCAAATGATGACAACCTGACTAAGCACTACATGTATAGAAGTGGAGAAATGAAACACAAACCAACTAATAGTCAAAGAAAAATCTAAATCCTGCTCAAAGCAAAAATTTGAAGAATCTTAGTAGTGCAATCAGAATGAAAACTAAGATAAACAAACCTGAGGCACTGGGGATGGAGGAGCAGCATCGACTTGTGAAAGTGAGCTAGCTTTATTAGCCAATTTGCATAAAGCTGCAGAGCCATCTCTTTGGTGTTTCAAGTTTGTTGATTCAAAGAGCTCCAAAAGCAATTCTAATCCTACAAGTGCATAAACAAACAGGAAGTTATTGTCACTGCCTAACCAGAACATGTTAAAAAGCAATCTCAAGTTTAAATCAAACATATACCACTGTTATCAATGAAAATAGTCTTTTGGTCATCTGGTGCACAAAGATGGGCAAGGGCTAAAGCAACTCGTCTCTGAATAACCTTCTCCCCAATACGCATCAAATATAACAGATGGCCCAATATCTACCAAAGAAGGAGAAAGATATTACATCAAATATAACAGATGGCCCAATATCTACCAAAGAAGGAGAAAGATATTACATATTGTACTCACAAATAACCTAATAAGATTTAACAAAAGAAATTTAAGAAAAGAAAAATCAAAACGTGGAGAACGGAGGTAAAGTTGCATTCATGTCATCTGAAGACAAAAACAAATAGTTTAAGAAATAGAAACTCACTCGACCATGGATCTTCTCTTCTAATCTCTTCAATGTCTTCGCCACACAATCTCTAGTTGGCTGCATAGTCAGGAACTCAATTTAGAACTTAGGGAAATATGTAAAAAGAGAATAATGCAAACTCATTTAAAGCAACAAAGGTACTTATCCTTGAGAGAAAACATAAAATCCAAAAGAAAGGACATCAAGAGATCATACTTGGACAATAAATTCTCCATCCTGAAGCTTTTGAACACCTCCGACCTTTATAAGATCAGCAACATTGTCCTATAGCAGAAAGTCACAGTAAGTCGAAGAAGCACGTAAGTGCATAAATTATTTATAATCAAAGCATATATGATCTGATGACATGCAACACCTCATTATCAGCAAGCCCATAAAGAGCAAATGCAGCATTATGTTGTAATGATCCATTTTTTGAATCAAGGAGCTTCAACAATGGGATAATTCCACCACAGTGAGCAATACCAGCCTGATTGTGTGTGTCCTGAACATCATGGAACCACTAACACCCGGTCACAATGTCGTACTAAATCCTCAAATCAAATAAAGTACTATGAGAAGGAAGAAGAGAAGGAAATGTTCTTGCACCATCAATCATCACATTTGAAGTTAAATAAGAGCTTCCAAAAGAGTAAGAAATTAAAATACTCATGTACCAAAGAATTAAAAACATCACAGCATCTTGATATTCCATTTTGCTAGGGCTATTAAAGATTCAATCAATCTTACTCTTCAGAACTGTTATTGCGTGATTGTAAAACATGAACCAAAAAATTGTGAGATAGCAAGGCACATATAATTTATCTACATCTAAAACAGAGCTACTGATGAGGAAATGATACAAATCTGAAGAAGACCGTCAGTAGAAACTATAAATCACAAGAGATTGAGCAGCTTCAAAAGACTAAGTGATGAAAATAATACCCTTCAAACCACACTTTATGATTTGCTCAGAGTCAGCACTATAGCTTCCACAAAGTTTGGGTAGATTAAACTTCCAAACTGGGAAATCATTACTATTGTCCTTCAATCAAGTTTTGTGCCCAAAAGAACCAATTTCTTATTCTTTTAGGCCTCATTTATTTTCATTAAGATTAACGCGTCAAAATCTGACTCCACATATGAAAGATTGAGATGTTGTCTTTAGATTTGAAGATTGAATGATTAATACTGTTTGTTTTTCCACATCTAAACGGTTCAGATTCAAACCTTCATTAAGTACAAACAAATGAGGCCTTAGAGACTCCTCAACATAGCCCCGAGGTAGGTATCATATCAACTATGTGAAAAAACTGTTGCTCATCAAGAAATAATTATCAGAAACGAACATTTTAAAATAAAAACCTTTTGCAGCAGCTAAATAACCAATAGCCCAATGGGGACACCAATCACAACATGCTTCACTTCCTTTCCATTCCTTACAGTCAAGAAATAAGATTTTCTTTATAGAATGTAGACAATTCATATTAAAGAGATCACACTTGAAAAAACGATATCAGAAATCATCAAATACAAGTTTGTGATGGATCATCCCAAAGAACATATGAACGTCGGAAAAGAAATTCTTGAATAGCAAGATTTCATGAGACAACCAATAGACCAACTGCTACTAGTAAACAAGGGAATGGAAAGCTTATCATGAAACGTATAAGAAAACTTGTGCTACTCAAGATATCATCCAAGAGGAATTACCTGCGCCAACCTTCCTAGGGCAAAGGCCGACATTTCCCTAAGTTGAGCATCTGGAGATTGAAGCATCTCAATTAATGGTGGAACTGCACCTCTTTGAACAATATGAATCTGCAAGTGTTTCAAACAGATTAAACTATGTGTAAAAAATGATTTAAGTAGCTCGGTAATGCTACTTAACTAAAGAGTTTCACCATTTAAGACAGTAATAGAGCTTATTATTTTAATCAACCTTACAGTCTGAATCAGTTGCTGCAAATTGTCCTAGCAGTAAAGCAGCTTCCCTTTGGCTCTCTGAACAGGAGGAACTGGCATACAAGATTTATAGTTGAGCAAAAGAAGAGGGAGCATATAACTACATAGGTCCTACTACAGACCAGAAATGTTCATATGATCAGATTGCTCAAAAGTTATGAGAGTTGAGTATACCTAAGCAACCCAATTACAGGTTGTAAAGCTCCTGCAAGAAGAACTTCTTTCTTGATATTTGGTGACGAGTGCACCAGATTTCCAATGACTCCAACCTGCCACCCACAATTTAATTAGTTATGGGGATGACTACCACATGAAGAATAGCCAATATCCTAGGTATTATTAATCATTACTCCATATATGCTAGTTCAGCATGACATTGAATGATGTCTCACCGCTTCATAGTGTATAGCAGTATCTTCAGACCGAAGCATTAGTATAAGAGTAGGGAGTGCACTGCATTCCACAATCTGCAATCAATTCACACAAATTAACATAAATAGAAGATGTGACCATAGAGATATTCAAGATAAATTTTGTAAGCCATTCACCTGATTTTTGTTTTCATCATTCTTAAATGCTAACGTTCGTAAGGATCCTGCAGCTGCTCTCTGCACCTTTGAATCAACAAACTCAAGCAACTCAACAAGTGGAGGGATACCACCTTCAACCCTATAGTCACAATATACAGATGAAGTAAGAAAAAGAGGTCTTATTTCCATAAATGCTGTAATAACAATGTTTCCAGATAAGAATATACTAACCTAACACGAGTTTTGATGCTACTGTTTTCATGAGCAAGATTTGTGACTGCATCAGCTGCCCGCCGAATAACACCATTGACTGCTCGAGAGTTCTGAGCATCTCTATGCCTCTTCAGCAGATTAACAAGATGAGGCAAAGCTCCAGCATCAACAATCAGTTGTTGGTGCTCCGGCTGTCAGACATAAATTTAAAATATAGAAAGAGAGTAAATATCTACTCCCCTGATAGATGCAAAAAGTAAGAACTATACCGAATGAAGTAGAGGAGAAGCAAAGTTCTTTTCAGTAGGATTATGAGAGACAAAAATTTAAGAAAGTACAGCACTAAAAACGCAAATGATCCAAGCGTATGAGTTAGTTGAGGTTGTGATGATGGAAAATTATCTATATGCCATGAAACCTGATCGACAGGAAAATTCTGGAAGCTTCTTTTTCAAGTAGAACATAAATCTAGTAATACCAGGCAGTTAAACTCAAAGCACTCATCTTACATTGATTGCAATTAATTTAGATCTGCACATGTTCCTAATGGGAAATTATCTACTGTGCGTTAATACCTTTTATTTTGATTTGCACACCAAATAATCTTTAAGAGATCAGCATTCTGTTACCCTTTCTTGTTAATAGATAACTTCAGAGTCTAAGAGATAAGTAAAGTCAAAGGCAAATCCAGGATGTTAAATTTATGGGTTCCGAACAAAGATATTTTAGGTTTTAGTGAAACTGATCTCGGGGGATTCATACCGGCGCACACTAGCGCTGATGCGGTTCAATCGTTCCTCTATTTGCCACGGAACTAGCCCTCTAGTTGTTATATATTTAAAAGAATTTTCAATATAATTATAGGGTTTCGGAAGAAGTTACTGAGTTCCCGGGAACCTACACCTGCTACTGTAGATCCGCCTCTACCAGTAAAGTCATAATGATAGTTCCTCAATGATCACCTAGAGACACACTTGGTAAATTCCCTTGCTAAATAAAACTTGTGTCTTCTTCACTTGCCGCAAAGGACAAGTGTTCAAGAATACGGCAAAATGAAAATCCATTTACAGTAACTTATTCCATTTAATACATAGCTCCTGCTGCACAAGCAAGATCTTTTCACCAGAAATATGAGATAATTCATACAATCATCTGCTGGAAGTAACTAGTTTTATTTTACAGTACCTGTACTGATAATACGCAGAGAAAACTAACAAATATCCAAAAAAAGGGAACTGGATGCTTACTTTTATAGCAAGAAGCCCAAGCGTAAAAGCACTTCCTTTCTCAACCTCATGTTCGTATGGCATGTGACTACCTTCGCCTTCACTTACATGAGGCGGCGCCTGTAGATGCTGCACCAAAGCCGGAACAGCGCCACAATCTACAATTACGTTCACAATTTCCTCTACAAAACACAAATCCTCAAATATCAAAACCTAATATCACTTCCAAACCGATTAAACAAAAAACAAGAAAACTTTCAGCATGAACATCTAAAATTCTGATCCACTAGAAAATGAAATGCAAAGGTTACCGTTTTTGGCGAATTCAGAGAGAACATGTATAGCGCGTTTCGAAGAAGCTCGATCTGACTCAGATGAAGAAAAAGATGACTCAAGAATCTCCACCTGTGTACGAACTTCACGTTCCAGATCTTGATGACCATCTTCGGAAGATAGAGAAGGAGAAACCTTACGATCGTCTTCGAGATCTTCCTCTAACTTTCTCTTCAAGCTCCTCCTCGCAGAACTTGACGAACGCTCGGTATGCTTCTGGTTCTCCATGGGAGAGAGGAAATGGGGAAGAGGAGAAAAGGTGTGATACAGAGTAATCAGTGTGTGTAATGTGTGCGGGGGCACTTTAGGGATAAAATGAAATATTTGTGGGAGTGGTTAGTTTTGGGTTTTTGTACCCGGAACCGTACCCTTTCTGGGGGCAACGCCCGCCTTTTACAAACAAAACAAAAAACTGTAAATTTTTAGAATTTAAACTTATTTTTGGGGGCTCCCGCCATTATTAATGGGCCGAAGGAGCTTTTTTATAAGGCCCAAACTCTCTTCGTTCAGTCTGTGGGGCCTTTGGGCCTTCTTTTACTGTTTTATTTCTGACAGTCCGTAGGCCTTTAATTAGTGTTATATTTTTGTTGAATTCTACTTTATTCCTTCTTTTATTTACTACTAGTAAAATTACCCGCGCTTCGCGCGAAAATTTAATATCACGAAATTTATAAAATAATACTTAAAACCTATTAGTTACTAAAATTAAAATATTACATTATTTTACATACAAGATTACGTAGTAACAAACATTAGTAATGTAAAGAAAGATGATAATTATAACATCTTATCATTTATCCTTCAATCAATCATCTTAAATTTGATTTTATAATTTATCATTCTGCTTCAAAGAAGTGTTACTATTTCATATTTTTGGGGAATCAAATGAACATCAACCGAAGATATTAAATTTTCTAATAAATAAATAATCGTTGGTGAAGGGATAAATAAACTTTAAAAGACTGAAAAAAGTGAACAAATATTGTAATTCTAACGTGTAAAAAGTTCAGTCATACCGTTTGCTTTACATATATCATTTTAAAGTTCCTCATTTAAATGTATCATAAGTAATTATTAAAATAAAAAATTAAAGGGAGAATGTATCATATAGGACAATAATTCAACTTATTATATATACTTGAAAGAGAAAATATTACATAAAACTATTAAGTTTATTTGGGTGTTTTTTAAAAATCAACATACCAGAGTGATGAAGTTCAATTTGAAACTACAATTTCAGTAGAAAAAACTTGTGTGAATACTCAATTAACGTGTGTTATTTAATCTGTACCAACAATAACTTTGCATAAACATAAACAACAAGGTATAAAACAAATATACCAGGATCTGTAACAATAGAATGAAACATAAAGAAAATCGAACCCATTGAATGCACAGTGTCCCCTTAAGGAAATTATTCCCCTCTAGTACCCGAGGTTTAAAGGAATAGATTCTCTCAGGATAGAACGATTCTATTCAGCAGTGTATTGATACAAAAATAATATTTAATTGTGCAAAAGAAGAAGAAGTTCAGAATTTTCGTTGTTTTAAAATGAGAGGAAATCGCTCTATTTATAGAAAACAAAGGATAGTGTGAACAAATATTTATTGTGCCTTTTCGAAAAGGTCACAACTCTTTGGAAAAGTTACAACCCTTCGGAAAGGGCACAACCTTTCATAAAAGTCACAACTTTTCATAAAAGTCGCAACTATTCATAAAAGTCACATTTTCATAAAAATTGTAATTTTTCATAAACGTCACAACTTTTCATAAAAGGAGAAGGCTAGTTTTGACAACTAGAAGTCGATCCGGTACCTTCCTTAGGGTACTCAAAAACTAGAGTCATCTCCCTTTCTCCTTTTAGCTTTAGTCGGTCGAGTAGCTTATTCGAACGTTGTGAACTCATTCCTGCTTTTGCAATACCAACGCATATATAAGATATGATGATATATGATTGATGACTTGTAATTGTAAAAGTTTTTTCTCGAAACATGTTATAATTTGAGTATAAATAAAATTTACAAACAATTTTAAGGGTTAGTTGACGTATTCCACCTTTATACTATAATACCCCTATTACAACTATCAGATCTAAGTGTAAAATGCTTATTGTCATATACCCCAAAGACCTTTGTAAATTCGCAATAGGCATCAAAACTCCTTTACTGAGTCAAATTCAAGAAATGATGTTGTGATTTTCAATTCCATATTGGAAATTTTTTTATGATTAATTTGGGTTGTGGGTCGTCCATGTGGAGGTTTACTGTAGTTAAAGAACAATGGTACTATCTGTTTTGCCTATAAATCCATCTTTCAACAGAGAAAGAGGTAGCGTGAAAGAAATCAGAATACTGACAACACAAAAAATAAAACAGAAAGGAATCTAGTTTGTGGAAAAACGTTTTGTTTCATAGTGATTCGAAAATAGACTTGGGGTTGATTCTTACAATAAAATTTGAAAATTTCTATTACATTGTCTTATCGACAAACTATAAACATCAATATAGAGAAGTTAAAACTCTTTTAATTGCGGAAAGGATATGCAAGATGAGACTATAGGTTATCATAAAGTTGATACACTTAAATGATTAAAGTACTTTTTGAAAAAGCACTTTGTCAATGTGGAAAATGATTGTTGTTGGACTACAGTAAGCAACATAATAAAAACTCTTGACTACATTAAGAAACGTTTGCTTGACGTTGGCATCTATATCTTCATCAAATTTGGATAGCACAAGTTCAACTGGTTGTTGCATGTCATGTTCTATCCTTGGATCCTCCATTTTCGGTACCTACAAATTAGTATCCGATATCAACATATTGTAATTACCAGCAAAAGTGAATTCAGGAGTTAAAATTCTATGAGTTCAATTTTCAACCTTTGCGCGGTGGAAGAGACGAAGACAATGGCAAACTCTATTGGATATGTTGAGGAGATTTTGATACATAGGATGCGATAACAATAGCTCATCTAACTTGCCGGTGCACAAATTTAGCGTCCGAATTAGTAGTTCTGCATCTCCTTTTCCTTCGCCTCCCTCTTCCAATATCATCCACTTTTCCCGCTGTACATGTTCCCATATTAACAATTTTTTAGATTTTTTTATTTGTCTCAAAAAACAAATTTACCATATTATGACCTGCTAAAGGAAGTATAAGGCGACGACAACAATATTATGACATGTTTCAATGAGTATCTGATAAGATGTTTTTGTTAGATACTTAGTCTTTGAAAAGTTTTTGTGCATATTCTCAACTGTCTATTACATATATAGGTTAATTATTTAAAATAAGACATTCCCTTTAATTATATGCATTAGCATCAATAAGTCGTAAAAAATATCTCATGTCTAGTCCAATCGAAGCTCATGCATATAATATAATAAAATGAGATGACATATTAATTTGAGAACACGTGCATACCTTTTTCAAAATTTGAGCCGAAAATGTCTAAGATATAGGAACACTCTATCAAGTGCTTAATCATATAATCCACAAAAATGTAATAATTGCAAAATAAGTAAGAAGGACTAACATCATGATGCAAGTGTTAATGGATGTCTATGCCATGAGTCATCAATACTTCAAGTAGAGTTTCGACGAGCCTCTGTCTTGCCCTAATATTGCATGCGATCGCGTTCAAAATTAGTTCACATAAATTTAAAATAAAGTTCATCTAGCTAAATAGATAGGCTCACTTGGCATTAGAATTGAGGCAGCAAATAGCCTTCATAATAGCAACAACTTTGGACCAAACCAGTCGCTCTCTGTACCTTTCTGGTTCAAATACGCTTCCCATCGCCAAAAAGTACCTCAATAATAAGCTTCTTTCGCTCAGTCCAAACTCTACTAATCTACATTCTTTGTACCACCTACGTCCAACCATGTAACAATTAATTAATACATCTTGTATATGCTCTGTCAGTTCATCTAAACTCGTTACTATCTGTTCAAATAACTAAATAGTAGAGTACTATATTTTTCTAGATTTTTTAAAGTGTGAAAACGACATTTGATATATGTTGAGAATCTTTTATATGTGATAGTAAAACTTACTGGAGAATGTTTTTCCACTCAAACTGATGCAGTGCCTGACAGTGGTTGTAATCCAATTTTGCCAGCTCCAAATATGTGTTATTTTTTACTAAGGGCATCCTGAAAAGTGAAAAATTATAAATACCAAATGGCGCTATTTAATTATTACTACTAATAAAATAAGATAAAGAAGGTGCTACTTCATTCGTAGGCCAAAATTGAGTTATGATTATTAATTAGGACATTTCAGAAGTTAAATGGTAAGCAAAAATTGATTTTTGATCATAGTAGACCAAAAGAGCGCATAACATAAATATTAAAATACCTATATAAGGTTTTGCCAATCCACACATCATCTTCACCACCATATTGTTCTAGGAAGAACCTTGTTTCTAATCGGGGCAAATTGGCGTACCACGATATGTCTAACGCATATCCTACCTATTATACAAACACAAAAACTAATGCCAAATTAGGTAAAACATGGACTAATTTTATTCTCCAGCTGATATATATAGAAAGAATAATTAATTATCTCTATTATTTTTTACCTCTCCAGGAAGATCTTTGGTGATGATCCATTTGTCTATAAGTTGATTTTGAGCTCGTTTTTCTTGCAAGAAATTGGAGGAGAACTTCTTTGCATCATCAAGTATCTTCTCTCTAGGAAACATTAACTATGAAGCTCTAAATAAATTATACATTCCAGTCACAACCTGACTTGTTTGTCCCGCCACACAAAAGAATTCACCCTTGGGCTCAAAGATTTTGAATACATCTATTGGGAGAAAAAAAAACATGTAATTTATCAATATTAGTACTAAAGAGTTTAAGCTTATATCAATTGATAATTTACATATTTTTTATACAATCAATAAAATTGATCTAGAACAACATTTACTAGATCTCTTTTGAATTTCTGTTGATATAGTAAAATTACTCCTCTCCACTATGGACTAGGTCACACCAATCGAACCATATTAAATATATGTCTTTTTTATTTGTTTTACTATCATTATTATATATAACTTACTATTATCTTTGTTATTATCACTATAACATTATTTGGCTAAATTCTGCTCTACTTAAATTCATTACCAATGACAATGGACTGATAATTCAATTCAAGTGAAAGAACTAATAATTATCATAACGAATCATGCATTCAAATGTCAAAATTAGCTCCAGAGAAAGAAAAAACAATAGTAGAAAAAAATATATACTAAACGACAGCGACAAATTTAAAATTAAATTAAATATGTTAGAACAAAGATATATAAGTGTAATATATAAATGTATTTTTTAACTTGACCCCAACTGATATTTATGCTCTCCAACGTTAGACATTTAAACTTGTAAAAAATTAAACATGTATACACGTATTTTACGTGGCATGTGACAATTAACGTGAGATACATTTGAATTGATTTGTATTATGTCATGTAGGTGTGTCTACTTGTACACACCCAAAATTGGTGATGGGCACAATGTTAAGTTAAAAATCACGGTTATGTATTATGCCATATATATGCGCTATTATATACTTCATCCGGTTTGTTTTACTTATCATATTTTGTTGTGCACACCACTTAAGAAAAATATTACTCCTTAATTAGAGGGTAATTTGATTAATTATATTATCCTTATTTATATTTCCTCTCTATTTAATATTTCTCTTTTACATATCCCACATAAATATCTCTCTATATATTTATGATTAAGGGTAAAGATGGAAACAAACAACTTATTATACAAAAAAAAATTAAAAGTTATCGGATGCATGTGGATCCACCTCTGCTAAAAGGTAGTATATGTGACGTACCTCCGCCATTGAATTTGTGAACAATGTTGATGAGATAATTATGATCTCTAGTCTGCATAAATGCAAAGGCAGTGGAACACTGCAAGAGAAGTAGCTTTTGCAACTCCAAATCTGGCATCCCTTCCAAACTAAAGAGTAACGGTGTCGGCACTTTGTGCATTTTGTCTCTCGGTACCCTATATTTTATATAGGGAAAATTATGCGGATACTAGTTAATTATCTAATATAGCTATAGTTTGAATTAATTACGGCTCGCAGCTTAATTTTACCTTTAATTACGTCACTTGTCCTCTTTTATACATATACAAATACAAATTATACACACATATATATACAATTATATGACATATATACAAATACAATTAGCCTCTCCCCACTCTCTGACCTGTCTCGCTCGCCTCTCTCCTCTCTCTCCCAATATCGCTCGCCTCTCTCCTCTCTCTCCCAATATCGCTCGCCTCTCTCCTCCCTCTCCCAATCTCTCTCGCCAGATATACAAATACATATGTATATCAATTATATATATACAATTATCTAACAGATATACATATACAGTTTGCCTCTCTCCACTCTCTGCCCAATCTCGCTCACCTCTCTCTCCCAATCTCGCTCACCTCTCTCCTCCCTCTCTCAATCTCGCTCACCTCTCTCCTCCCTCTCTCAATCTCGTTGGTCAGGTATACAAATACATATGTATATCAATTATATATATATAATTATTTGACAGATATAATATACAGTTCACCTCTCTCCACTCTCTGCCGAATCTCGCTCGCCTCTCTCCTCCCTCTCCCAATCTCGCTCGTCATTCTCCTCCCTATAATATGTAGCTACGAATCGTAATTAGCAAACTATAGTTATGGAACATAATTAAGTTATTTTTGAGTGACTATATGTGAAAGTTCCCCTATTTTATATAGAAATTACTATCAACATTATTCCATTTCATTTAAATTTATCGAAATATCCTCAAAGTGCCTAAGCAGACATGTTGACCTGTTGTCTGCTTGGGCACTTGAAATTCTCTCTTAGTATATATTTAAGTTCAACTAAGAAAACATATTAACAAAGATTGTGGTGAAATGGTAAGAGCGTAATGAATATCAAATATGCTTCATTTATATAAACGTTATCACTAATTAATGATTGTACTTAAGTGGTATGAGATCTTAATATTTAAACGGAAAATGGTCAAAATTGTTTCTGAACTATGCGAAATAGACCACTTATACTCTTCATTACATTTTGGGATAAAAAATGCCCCTCCCTTATCCTAAGAGATCGAGGGTATTTAACTCTTGAGGATATTTTTGTAGTCTCTTGAAATAACGACGGGGGAATTTTTGATCCCAGGATAAATTATTTGATTTTTTAAAGTTAAGTAGTAAGTACAAAATTTGCTTGCTTACCTTGTGAGTTTTAGATTTCTTTTGTCATATATGTCTCTCAAAACAGGCGAATCATCCGGAATATGAATGCCGATATTTCTTCCAATCTCAATAAGTGAATGAAATGCCACTTCAAATCCGATTGGCATATGCTCAACATTTTCATCTGCTTAAATTCTCTCTGATAAACGACATTCCCAAAATAAAAAATAAAAATAAGAAGCCAAAAGAGAATGCATTATTACCTCCACATATATATATATATTAAATGAGAAAAATGACATATTTGTTTTTGTACTCTTAAAAAAAATATTTATCCTTTCTCATACTTTTTGAATATATTTGACTCGGAGCACATCTCTATGTTGATGGGGTTGCACCACGAATATAATCAACCCTTAGCCCGTTTTCATTTGCCTTGATGATGGATGTATTGAAGTAACAAATTCAAAGTGAGGTGACATGGTGCATGTTATTTGCGGATGATGAAGTTTTGATTGACGAGACTTGCACATGAGTTAATATTAATTTGGAGGTTTGGAGAGAGACTTGCAAAGGAGTTAAATATTAATCAACTATGTTGTTTTGTTACTACCTATTGTTTCTTATACTTTCGTAACGTCATCTTATAGTCTATATTTGTCTTGAGCCGATGGTCCAAAAAAACAAGAGATAGAGGTAAGGTATGTGTACACTCAGTCCTCCCTAGACCTCACTATGTGGGACTACGTACACTAGCTAGTATGTTGTATACTTTTTTGATATATTTGTCAATGTCATCCAATTTTAAACATATTTTGAATTGTTAAGTCTCATGTCTCCATTCTTATTATTCTATGTGGCGCCTATGTGGATATATTTTTTATTATTTAATCTATACTAACAAATACTTAACACAATTGCAGAAACATAAACAACAAAGTTTAGCTTTGAATTAATATTTTTTTCGACTTTAGGAGATTTAAGTGTGTTAGAACCATTTTATCCAATTTGATAAAATCTAATATTATATATCGAAAACTAGAATGTCCTGTTAGTACTAGTAATAAAAAATCTTTAATTTGTCATTTAATTAATTTTTTCAATCCATATTTACCCATATAAAATATGATGGATTGTAATTCAATTTATTTTAGCTCCATCCATTCGAATTCGATCCAATCTAACCATCTGTCACCCCTAGTTGTAGGCAATAGTTAGAGGAGATAACAACTAGAGATGATATCTTGGAAGTTTGAGCTTGGGAAGACACAACGATGACTACAAAAAATAATTAAAGTAGTACTAAGTAATTAATTATTACCTAGTTCACTTTTGTGGTGATGCACATTCCAAGATTTCAAGGCAATAATACATGCCAATGTGTTGATGATACGATCATGAGCCAAAAATATGAAATTGTCACCCCAAGAGCCATCAACAAGTTGATTGTTGGCAATCCATTCAATACATGAAGGGAGTTGAGGATTATTATTGATGTGCAACCCAAGCTGTATCATAAGCTGATACACTTATTTCCCCATCATCCATCGATTGCACCATCAATCATGTGTTCCTTTATCATAGTTGATGTGTACACCTGAAGTAAATATATTTTTTCATTGGGGGGAGCGGAAGCGTTATTTTTTCATACCCAGAACTCGAACTCAAGAGACTTCTGGTTAAGAGAAGAGCAACCTCATCTATTGTATTAGATTCTTAATTTGGGGATAAAGTTATTTATTTTTGTTATATATAAATTATTGAATTCCTTCACATAAGTTGTTATATTACTATATATTAGAAGATTAGAAGATAACAACCTCTTCTTTAAATTTATGAGAAGATAGAGTAATACTTTATAAAAATAAGAGTTATTAGTTGAAAAGTGTTAGAACAAAGTGAATAACAATTATTTAAATTTCTTTTTAGATTTTCATGTATTGCAGTAAATATATTTAAGTGAGATATCAAGTCATTAATTTCTTGGATCAAATTCTATTATTATTAGTTTATTATATCTATTTAAAATTTATCAACTTATCGCTTATAATATTATATTAAGAGTTCCTATTCAGTGGAAGAATATTTTCAACATCGAAATTGATAAAATCTTACCTATTATGATGACATTAATTATAAGAAAATTATTACATGATAATTTTAATTTGAAAAAATACAATATTATAATTTATTTAATTTTAAACCTTTAATTAAAAATTCATTTTAGACCTACAATTATATTAACCGTTTGTGAGCAAATGAGTATAGAAATTTAAGCTCAACTATGACAAATAAAAATAGGTATATTTCTAATTTGATCAAACCCCATAGTGTGGTTCTTCTTCTTCTTTTTCTTCCTCTATGTTGTGGTCCGATTTGATAACTGGCGAATCATTTTTTTAACAATTTGTTTGTCAATAAAATTACAGCAAATAGTAAAAAGGACAAAAATAAAATAAAATCTAATCGGTACCTTGTGTGCGTCGAATTCTTGTAACCACAATAAATTGCAGATTGGAACTGAAACTTACTTTTCCTGTAAAATAGTTGTGGTATGTTAGTATTTTATTTGTACTTTAATTTTCAATATTTATAAGGTAATTCCTCCGTCCCAATTTATTCGTTCCGTTTATTTTTACTTTTTTTACTATATTAAATCAATTTTACTTGTTTAATCAGTAAATCAAAATATAATTTATTACTTAATTTCTAAATTTTTTTCTCGTTATTAACTATAGACATTTCTCATTACATTTTCAAGTCGTTTAATTTATTATATTTAAAGGCTGATATACTAAAATTGTCATTCTATTTATTGTTTCTTAAAAAGTGTGTCAAGTCAATACTAGAAAAGTAAAAATGGACAGAAAAAGTATTAAGTATGTGATGTAGTTTGATTAGACATAGAATTTAAAAAATATGAAAAGATTTTGTAATGTTTCAAAATTATTTTTAAATAGAAGACTACTCTTTTGTGGACTTTTTGCCAAGTGGGAGTATCCAACATGGTAAAAAAATCGATAGACTCATCATTAACCAACAATAAAAAAATGTATCATTCTTTTTACGATTGAATAAAATAAGTGTACCATATAAATTGAGATAAAAGGAGTAATACTGAATAATACAATTAAAAGGAAATTAAGATGTTCAATCCTCCACAGTTGAAAAATAAAAGGGCAAATAATACAAAATCTCATTAGTTTAGGGCCTAATTATGTGTCTTTCCGTGTGTTTTTGAAATTATCATTAATGCCAGATTTATGTCCCACATACATGTATCTCGAAAGCATTGGATCAAAATAGGTGTAATTAGTTCTAGATTCACTATATCCAAGTGAATTCACATGTATCTGTGATACATCGACTCTCTCGCTTACCTCTCTCCCAAGGACTCAATGTATATGTATTTAGAAATATATCTGAAATGCATCTAACGTGATTCAAATATCTGGTATACACTAACTTTCTAGGTATATCTTCCTATATATCTATATTTCAGAATGTACTTAGGTGTATCTGGCTGAAAATCTTATATGAATTTATTAATTAGTGAGTTAATATATAATTATTTCAAAAATACACTATTAAATCAACGTAAGTTACTTCATTCCGGTGTTACAATAAAAGAAGAATAATATTGAGAGTAGTAAAGTAGAGCTCACGTTTAATTGCGGAAGAATTTGATGCGTAGCGGCGGGCGGTAATGGAGAATCTGAGAGAGGAGGCCGTGGTTAAATAAGATTGACAAAACATTATGTTTATCTTTCTCACTTTTTATTTTTTGCTCTTTTTGGAAAGTGAAACGAAAAGTAGTGCTTAAATAATGAGAGTTGAGAGATAAAGTAAGCACAAATGATTAGGGATGGCAACAGGGAGGAGCTGACGCGGTGTGGGGCAGTTTTAAGTACCTTAACAAAAGCTAGTGCTTAAAAAGTTGAGTTAATATTTCAGATGGTCACTCAACTTTGAATAGTTCACTTAAAAAGTGACTCAACTTTGAGGTTCACTTAAAAAAAAACGCTCAGTGGCAATTTTTTACTATTTTTAAAAAAAAATATGGTAAAAACAAAATCAATATTTCAATAAAATAATTTAAATAAGCATCTTATTGTTTTTTTAAAAAAAATAGTTTAATTATTTTTTTGTATTTATACAAAATTTAATGAAAAAATTATTTAAGTTGATTGAGTGACTTTTTAAGTGAACAATTCAAAGTTGAGTGATTTTCTAAGTGAACTATTCAAAATTGAATGACCATCTGATATATTAACTCTTAAAAAGTTTTTATTTTAAAAAAACTTCGTGCTCAGTTAAATACGTCGTTCATGTTCCATTTTCTATCCAAAAACATGTCAATTTAATTTGTAGTCATGGGGCATATGTGCCACTTGTTCCCTGCCTAACTTGGGCACAAGGTCCCAAAATCAATTTCATTTATTTGAATAACCAATTTTTACACTATTATTGCAATAGTAGATTATCCTCCTAAACAATTTTGATTGGTATTAATATGTACTTTTTCTATAAATCCTAATTTTGAGAAAGAAATGATTTTTACCCCACCCTTCCTCTAAACGCCTAATCGAAAAAATAACAATCTCTTTGCCAATGGTTAAATAATGAGTATTTTTAAATTCAGAGGAATAATTATGTATTACCTCTTAATTCAACATATTAATAGGCCTTCCTAACTTGTAGGCTGTAGCATAGCTTTTAAATAAAATTAAGAGTGTTTCTCCACAAATATATTTGGGAAGAATTTGGGAACTAGTGTTTAGCTATATAATTTATTATTACTTGGCAAATATATTAGGCAAATATCCCAAGTTCTCCAAGTTCAAGAAAAAACTAGAATTTGGGCCAAAGGTTAAAAATTTAAAAATTACCCCAAATTTTTCAATTTTATAAAAACACTCATCATTTGTAGTTTTGAACTAAATTTCACTCCTAGTTTGTTGTATAAAATTTATATCGTTATATACATATTTTATACAATTTTTATCCGATCTTGGTAGTCACTTTCAATTACTAGTAGTAATAATAGTTTTTCGTATATATTAGAGTCCATCACCTATTTGAATTCAAATATTGTAGTTACTTTTAAATTCAATTGTCGTAGCTTATTCTTTGTAACAAGGAGTACTCTTCCTTTCGAATAGGTATTAGATTAGGACTCTTATACTTATCGTCAATATATACAAAATCTATAAATACAAAACAAATACGGCAGAACAGTAATCTGCTCTTATTTTCTCAAAGGCTTCTCATACGTATTCTTTATATGGTATCAGATTTGCCCTTCGATCCTATGGACGTTTCTCATAATTCCGGCAATCTGCTGTCCCTCGCAAAACAGTCCAGTTCTTCCTCCATTATCCAACTACCGAACCTTTCCCTCAAACTCGACAGGAACAACTATTCCCTTTGGAAAGAAAATACCTTAGACATACTCAAAGCCTTTTCTCTTGACTCCTTTGTTCTTGGTTTTAATCCTCCTCCAAAAACCATTATTATCGCCCCGACTTCAATCACTACCGCTGCAGATTCCTCTACCACCCAATCACAATCAGAAATTACTTCTAACCCTGCCTATGAGGAATGGCGACGCAGTGATCTTCTTATTCTCGTTTGGCTTCGTCAAATAATTTTTGATCCTCTTCTTGGTCACTTAACTCGAGCCACCTCCTCCCATGATGCTTGGACAAAAATAGAGCGTATGTTTCAGTCACAGATGCGTGCTAGAGTCATGCAATTAAAATCGCAACTTCAAAACCTTTCTAAAGGCAATCTATCCATCCTAGAGTATTTTGAGAAGAAACGTGCAATTGCCGATTCTCTA